>VMBQ01003453.1:31926-58877 GCA_007657795.1 Dreissena rostriformis
TCCCAGATTAGCCTGTGCAGTCCGCACAGGCTAATCAGGGACGACACTTTCCGCCTAAACTGGATTTTCGCTAAGAAGAGACATCATTTAAACGAAAAATTCCATAAAAGCGGAAATTGTCGTCCCTGATTAGCCTGTGCGGACTGCACAGGCTAATCTGGGATGACAATTTACGCACAAGCATTTTGCCCAGTTTTCTCAGAACACGCCACATTTGTTCTTCAGAAATGCCACAACCTAACTGCCAATCCCTGGCTGTATGACGTATGGAACAAAACCACAAACCAGACAATATACGACAAGTTGCGCCACCTGGAGTCCTACCAGTTCATGCTTCTCTACAAGGGCAAGGAGGCAAGCATGCTCAAGGGAGGTAATAAGTGTGTTGAAGGGAGGTAATTAGTGTGTTGAAGGGAGGTAATAAGCGTGTTGAAGGGAGGTAATAAAAGTGTTCAAGGGGGTAATAAGAGTGTTTATTTAGACATACTTCGCTGTTCTTGCACAACAGGGGTTGTTTCCCTTTGTATGTGTTTTGTTGCTTTAAGTCCATCTGTGTCTCGCAAGAGGACTTTTTATCCTGCTGTAAAAGGGGCCTTATTAAGGCCCCTTCAACCAAGATAGTTATTTAAAATGATTCAATTTTCCTGAAAATGGGAAGCTTACCATAGAAAAATTATACCCCTTTCTCAGTTTTGTTGACAATTTGTTTAACAAAATGGAAAGCATTTGTTGAAATTGTAAACTTAAGATAACATTACATGTACTAAAGATTGATTCATACATTATATACCTCCTCATGTCAAAAGTTTGAATTCACCCAGCTTCTAAGAGGCAAATGTTGTAGCAATACTTTAACTAAAATATTGACTTTTTAATGAGTGGGTGCGTCAAATGGAAAAGACTGTTATATTTATCAGAAACACATTTAGATTCAAATAACATGCTAGTACTTGAACTTGCAGAATATTTTCTTAACTGTACCATTAATAGATTAATTTTACATTTATAAGTAATATCTCTAAGTTTTGTGAAAAGTGTTTAGAAATGTCTCGACTTCAAACAAGCTATTTTATGTAACATATTTAACGTCTATAATGAGTTTACCACATAAATGATTGCTTTGTATTATTTCATACAAAAAGTTTGTTTTAAGACAGATCATGTTTTTTTTTCAGGCCCTCTTCTAGCAAGATGGATACAGAACATGAAGGACAAGATTACATTCCCCAATAATAATACATTTAAGATGTTAATGTATTCTGGGGTAAGATTTTTGGCTTTTTATCTGTATAGTTTTGTTGTTGTCAGTCTGTCAGTTTGTCAAAAACATTACAGGCTATAACTCATGGGTGTATAGATATCAATGAGGAGAAGTGCCATGCACAAGAAGCATAACCCTACACTTTTCTAAATAAGAGTTGTTGCCCTTTATTTATTTTTTTGTATGATGTATTTTTATGCCCCTGAAGGGTGGCATATAGTTTTTGAACTGTCCGTCAGTCGGTCTGTCCGTCCGTCCGCAAACTTGATATTTGGCATGCATGTGTATCTCATGGAGCTGCAAATTTTGAGTGAAAGGTCAAGGTCATCCTTCAAGGTCAAAGGTCAAATATATGGCTTCAGCAGAAGGGGGCATTGTGTTTCTGACAAACACATCTCTTGTTTCAGGGCTATATCTCAAATACTATACAAGATTTCAACATTAATCACGGGTGTATAATATATCAATAAGGAGGATTGCAATGGTCTGTCTGTTTGTCACGCACTTTTCAGGGCTATATCTCATGGGTGTATAGATATCAATGAGGAGCAATGCAATGCATACAAACAATAACCCAATGCTTTCCTAAATAAGAGTTATTGCCCTTTGTCGTTCTTTGTACGATATAACTCGGGGCTATATCTTCACATTCTTTATTCGTCGGGGGATATCAATTTAACGATTTAGTTTTTATTTTTGAATATAAAGTTCATGAGGCCTTTCGTGTTAAGAACTTTACGACAAATATTTTGTTATATCAAAAATGATATTCACTTATTTATAGAATTTAATTGATGAAATTAAATACAACATGTTCAATAATCTTTTTTTCTGGGAAAATGGGGCTTAATGCATGTGCATTAAGTATCGTCCCAGATAAGGCTGTGCAGTCCCAACGCAGAACTCAGCTCATTAATATTTTGTCTCTGCAGCATGACACAACAGTTGCAGCGTTACTGACCAACCTGGCCCTGTTTGACGGGGTCAGCCCTCAGTATGCCTCCTCAGTGCTGCCCGAGATGCATGAAGGGCCATAACTCTACATTTTTTATCTTGATGAAATCTGGGTTGGGATTGTATTTGGGTCATCTGGGGTCAGAAACTAGGTCACTAGGTCAAATCATAGAAAAACCTTGTTTAATATACAATGAAGTGTTCAAGCAAGGGAAACAACCTACCGTTAATGCATTTCCTTTTTGTTACAGCGTTTGTCTCCCTTGTAATTTATTTAAATTTTACCAAATGTAAGGCTTACTGCATTTGTGTAATGCATTGTATCAATNGTATGTCCTGGGAAAATTAATTTATGAAAAATTATAGAAATGATTTAGAATTTGGTGGTTCAAAGTAGCCAATAAATAACAGAACAGGAATAGTTTATTGTGACTTAAGCATATAAAGCTCATCGTCATAAACATACATATACAATAACCACATGTGTTTTAATTAAATACAAAACATACATCATTTCAACAACAATTTGCTGTTAGGAACTATAAGAATAAAACGATGGGGTATTAGCAAGAGTTGTTTTAAAGCCATATAGCAGAATTAGGTATTATTTTACTACGCTTCTATGATAAGGGTTGGGCTTTCTGTTAATTTTGTATTTTGTGTTCAGAAAAATGAGTGAATATCATGAAAGAGTATTGAAAACATAACTAAAGCCATGTTATACTGCTGTCTCTCAGCTCTGTGTTATTCTGTTCAAACACAAGAGTCACATATGCATCAGTTTGAAGTGCGCTCTGCCCGCAGAAAGTTGTGTAACAAACAATGAGCATGTGGCTACCATCAAAGTCAAAGTTTGAGGTCAAATTACAGGGTTTTTATGCCCCTGGTAGGGTGGCATATAGCAGTTGAACGGACGGACGTCTGTCTGTCCGGCCGTCTGTCTGTCCGAAAACTTTAACATTGGTCATAACTTTTGCAATATTGAAGATAGCAACTCGATATTTGGCATGCATGTGTATCTCATGGACAAAGGTCAAGGTCATCCTTCAAGGTCAAAGGTCAAAAAACAAAATCCAAGGGAAGTAATAAGCTTTAAAGGGAGATAATTTCTATAGCTTCCAAATGATAAATGGAAATTTTATTTCAAAGCCGCGCAGTAGGGGGCATTGTGTTTCTGACAAACACATCTCTTGTTATTGTCAAAATAGAGCTTGTCCAGATTGTAACTTCCCCATGCACTTCAAGATTTTAAAAGTTTACACTTTGAGGTTAAAGATTAAAATACAGCAATATAAATGTATTCAAAACAGGGCTCATCTGCTGGATAACGTGACCATGCCTTTAATGGTTTTAAAATAATGCGTCCACAAGATGGTGTGTCCTGCGCAAGAACCATCCTAACCTTGAAGGACTTGGTTACTGTTTAAAATCAAAATAAGTATTTTTTTTGTAAAAATAGGTCTTATCTGGTCTATTTCTTGACCATGTATTCAACTGATTAAAAATAACGAATATTCACCTATATGAAAGGGTATGTGGCATGCAACAAATTAAACAACCACATGACTATGTTAAAGGTCAAGGTCAAACCTTGATGATGTTGAAGGTAAAAAAAATGCTTTATGGTCAAAATAGGATTCAGTCTGGTCTCTAATTTCCCCATGCTATGAAGGATTTCAAACAAAACAAGACAACTTTTCGAACATCGATTCCTTGCATATGCTCCAAGATAAAAAATTAACACGCAGCATTGATTGTCATGGCCTTTGACAAAGCGGTTTTGCACGAAATACATGGGGACTGTTTATTTGTGGCTAGAAAGTTACAAAATTGTCAGAAATAGTGCTATGCAACCCATGCTCATTATCAGATGAATACATTTTTACAATACAAACAAAAATAATTTGTGCACCATTGTTGCATTTAAAAACGTTTTCGTGTTATACATGGTTGTGCGCAATACATGGTTTTCTATGGTATTAATTGCTGTCATAGCTCTAGTTTTGTTAATTCCCGTTTTTCAGGATGCTCATTCAACTGCCCCTATGATAATTTCATCCGACTGACAAAGGACGCCGTGCCCATTGACTGGATGAAACAGTGTGGTTATCCAGACCCACAGGCGCCGAAGAAAGGGGAAGATAAGCTTGCTGCAGGTTATTAAAATAGGTGTCATAGAAATTATCAGATTGGCCAAAGTTGCGCTTAGAAGTGATAAACCAGCTTAACCAAAAAGTATTGCTTAACCAACCGCTGCAATATACAGTTAAATATGGCAAAAAATATTTATAAATGTAGAAACGGAACAAACTTCCATTTACTTTTAATCACAGCAATTCATTGTGGTGTTGATGAAATTGTCATTCTTGGGTAACCAGTCTTAACAATTAAAACAAAACTTTATTTTTTCCATGTATTCTGTTTTCATTAAATAATGAGGTTTTAGATTAAATCATTTGGGGACACATGTTTTTTACGGGGCTTAATGCATGTTTGCATGTGTCGTTGCAGAAATTAGTCATTGCAGTCCGCTTTGACTATTCATGAATCATTAACAACACTTTCCGCTTTAATGGTATTTTTCGTTAAAAGGAGGTCTCTTCTGAATGACAAAAGCAGTGTAGGCATAAAGTGTTGTCCCAGATTAGCCTGTGCACTTAATGCATATTGAATATAGCCCAGTTTCCCAAGAACTAGGCTCATATTATTCTATTCTTACGTTGCAGGTTGGCTCGTGTCCTTTGCTCTGGCAGGACTGCTAGTGGTCGTTCTGATCATATTTGGCGTGTGTGTGTTTCGACTTCGAAAACGCTCAGACACCACCTTGTACAGCAAATTCGACATCTCCTCTTAACCCACAGCAGAAAAGTGAAAATTGCTATATGCAACCAGCATAAAACAAGAACAGCCTGCAATTATTTCGTATTCTGTGTAGGTTTTCTGCTGTTTGCTGCTCAGAAACGATATTTGACCTTTCTTAATTGATTCAAGTTTTTAAGGCTTCATTCCAATCCTAAGATACAATCGTAGGTTCAATCTTTAATGGTTATTAAATTTAGCGATCGGAACGTTCATGTAAATAATAAACCCTTCCCCTCTAAGAAGTTTATTTTGACCCTTTTGCAGTCTCTTTGAAAATCAAATTAAATTAAAGACCTTTCTTACTAGATTCAAGATTTAACTCTTTCAGTACTGGAACCGGATTTCAAAGGCCTTTGCAAACAGTTTGGATCCAGATGAGACGCCATCAGGATCCAAACTGTTTGCTATTCTGATAGTATTCTTTGAAAAAAAAATCGAAGAAAATGCTAATTTAAGAAATTCAGCAGCCGACATTTTAGCAGACGACAAATTTCCCAGCATGCAAAGGGTTACAGGCTTTATTTCCAACTCTAAGGTACTGATGAGCAGCAAAAAGCATAAACCCTGAACAGACAGCCAGTTTCGTGCATGCTGTTCTGGTTTTATGCTGGTTGCATGTAGCCATTTTCTTTTGAGCATTAAAGGGTTAAGCAAGACCATCTTCACCACTGGAATCTGGAAAAAAAGATATTGAAAGAGATTATGTTAAGTGTTAGTAAATCCTCAACTGGTACAGAAATGTATATATTATGTTATAAGTACAAATATTTATAATTACCAAAATAACTTAATTTCATTAAGTTTCTGTTTTAATTATAAAGGCTTCATTGTGTTTTCTAAAGGAATGCTACATATGTATCACAATTCTTAGTAATACTCTTATTTTGAAACGAAAACAAGTTGGTTGACTAAAACCTTATTAAGAAGTGTATATTGATATGTATATTTAAAGTTTATATTGCAGACTATTAGCTTAATTGTAATTTCAATTTTAAGCAATCGATTTTTTTTTTACAAAATTTGTACAAAATAAGTATATGGCTATTAATTTATTCTTCTATTGAAGATGGTAGTACGTTGTAACAGTATGTCCATTATGCATTTTAAAATGCAGTTAATTTTTCATATATATTACCATTTGCAAGGTTGAATGCCATGTATTTTATATAAGAAACTTTGTATAATGTGAATTGGGAATAAGACAAAAGTGCATAATATGCAGTTTTATATGTTGTATTTATTTAGTTGGACAAATTATAATTAAAACAGATACTTGCATATATTAAAGCATAATTTTAATTAATTTTAATTCAAATCTGGATTTTTTTATAAATTAAAAAAAAAAAATCCTCATGAAATGAAACTGTGTCCACAGTTTAAAAATACAGTTAACATGATAAAAATACAATCACTGTTAATAAAAAAGACATAGAAAAATGCTTATTAAGCTCGAATTATAGATAATATATTACAAAAATAAATGTAGATCATGATCATGAAATGAATAGTTTTGTTTTAGAAAATCACCAAAATGATGTCCATTCCCAGTTTGATATCTTATTCCCTATTCACATAATACAGTGTTAAGACTAATAATTCAAAACCTTTTGTGAGTAGAGCAAGATATCAAAAAGAATTTCATGTATTTTGAATGAAGAACATGGTTGTAAAAGTATACTTTAAAATAATGTATGAAATATAGGTTGTATTTTACAATAAAGAGTTTATATTGCAGTCAATTGATAGTGAAATCAGTAATAAATGTATTGTATTCATACAAAAAGATGTGATCCTTAATCTGGGAAAATGGGGCTTAATGCATGTATGTAAAGTGTCGTCCCAGATTTGCCCTGCAGTCCGCACAGGCTAATCAGGAATGACACTTTCTGATTTTATGGTATTTTTTGTTTTAAGGAAGTCTCTTCGTTTCAAAAGTCCAGTTAAGGCAGAAAGTGTCCTCACTTTACAAACATGCAATAAACCCCATTTTCCCAGAGTGAGACTGATATCAAGTTTATCGAGCCCATTTGTAGAAAGCTTGAAAGTGCAGGCATAAAGGTCAAGTGTATGTGCAAGTGTAAAGACGTCCCAGCTTGTCTGGATGGTAACCTTGACATTCATTATGCAATTTTAAATAAATAAACCAAAACTGCTCACCATCATTGAACATTGCCTATGCAAACCACTAGAACATGATACACATCAGTTACCTGTGTAAAATTGTGGAATAATGAGCTTTTTGATTTAAATTATTTATATACATGTGTCAATGTTTCTTTTGATAAATTGACTGATTATATATGCAAGCTAAAGCATCATACTTGGTTGTCTTTCGTGATAAACTAAACTTAAAAGTGCTCATGAAAATATTGTCTCTTATAGCTCTTAAGAGGTGGCGGGGTATTACAGTCATTATAGCCTATGCAGTTTTGAATCTGTCTCTCACTTACATCAGTATATCTGAATGCTTCTTAAACTTGTGTGTATAAAATGTAAATATTTTACGACTGAACAATTTTAGTGAAATAGTCTTTCACACACAATACTCAGAAATGAACAACATTCCATTTTCATCTACATTTAGTAGTAGGTATAATTTAGGATTCGATATAATTTATTTGCTTTTATTAACTTAATAAATGGTAATTTTATGTAATTTCAATTACAAAAAAAAAAAAAATGAATTTTTAGACAACATTTTGCAGATGCTTTTGTGTATTCCTGATCAAAACTTTATGTATTCATGTTTGTTAATGATCCATTTCTCATTTAGTCTAATAACAAGTTGTAGTATGGTGATTGTTGTTTGGTCAAAGGTTTGTAGTTTTTACATTAGTACACAAATTTAAGTTTCAAAGTTTATTTGTTTTATAGTTATGTATTCATGTATTTATTGTTGAAAGATTTTTGCTTTTCCCTTTGTGACCAAGAAGTGTTTGATCAAAAATGTACCAGACATTTTTTTGTCGGAAACAAATACACTAAAAAAGAAACTTTTTTTGCACTTAATTACCTGAACTGGAATAATCAGCTTCACATCTGAACTCTGTTGATATACCAGTGTAATTTTCCTCAATCATAATCCACTTTGATTATGTTAACTGAACAATGGCTTACTTCTGATTGATTTGAGATTTGTTGGAAATGGACATAACGCCTTTCCTCTAACGCCTTTCCTTTTCTTGATAATATTAGTTTAGTTGTTGAAAATGTATAATACACATATACTCCACACCACTGTGCCTAATTTGTTACATATGAGATGTTTATTTTCTGAATAAACTATACCTTCTCTACACATGCTTTTCCATTCCATCTTCCAGTCAGGTTGTTCAAACATATGCTACAGTATTCAAGAATGGTTTAAGATTTTTTCCAGACAAGAAGGTCATGCAAGAATGTTATATTTTGTTGATATTTCTAAGCAAAAATAATTCGCAAATACTCTTATTTTAGTTGAAATTAATACAGTTTGTATATGGACCATGTCAATGGTAATATTGACATTGTTTACTTGTTTTCATCTTGGATACAGTGTCTGATATAAACTCAAGCAAGTCTGTTAATTTTCTATCTGGGTGAACCTGAAAAAGAAAGAAAACTTTTTTTTTTATAATTGCTTTAGTTTAACTGTGCTCTGTGCTTGTTGGGCATAAATTAATTCCCCCCAGGAGAGGGATATATTAAAGTCACTCAGTTTGTTGCTTGGTTACGCCACATAAATAAGTGAATTATTTTGAAATTTATCAACCAATTAAAATTTAAATTGAAACTAAAAATATGTTATCCACTTGAAGTGAAGATAAGCAGTGAACATTTCATCGCAGTGATCCAAACATTGTTATTGGTCCTTGATTACAGCTGACAAAGTGGTATAGGTGTATAAATTACTTTGATTGAACTAATCCAGTTTTCACTCCAACATGAAAATGCTGTGTGGGGCTGGGCTAGAACAGTCCTAAAATTTGAAGCAGGGTGATCACTATGCAGGTCACCTATATGAAACCACATATATTTTATATGTAAACCCATGGTGTAAAAATCACATTTACTGACTTGTCAAACATAAATTCATTTAAGATTCAACATTTTTTTTAAGCTATTCTTTTTTCCAGCATACAGGTCAAGTTCTGTAAGCTTGTTAAAATGGATTGGCTTAAACAAGAGATTTTATTCAAATTGTAACAAACATGTATTTCCCATGATAAAATGTACGCAGGCAAAGTATCTATAATATGTCAAATTTGACAAAATTACGGTTCTTTTTACATTCTTTACATTTATATAAAATCCAATAAATTGAGTGTATAAATGTATTTTGAGGAAATCACCGTTATTATTGAAATAGTAAATTTTGCTATTTCCTTATGATCAATCAATTAATTGATTTGAACTGATATTATTTGTAACCAGGGGCGCTATTTCATCCTTAAAATTTATAAACATGTGACTAATATAATGTTTTACAAATCAAAAGGTAATTCACTTCACATTACGATTAGATCTTGATATGTGATAACAGTGAATGGGACTAAAAACAGCAGCCGACAACATAAATACGATGAGGATTTTGACATTGATCCTTGTCATAGGGGTAGTGACCTGCACACCCCAGTGCAGAAGGGGAGACAGCCCAAGAATATCTCCAGAACCGCTGCGGTTCTGTGGCAACTACAGCACAATGGGTTGCTGCTCCGCCAATACGGATGGACGACTGAGTCGTACGCTACAAGATATGGACCGACGTCTGCGAACAGAAAATCCCTCCCTCATGCGAAGATGTGGATCATATGTGAAGGACTTTCTCTGCGAAACGTGTTCACCATTCTCATATCACATCTTCCGAGACAACACTCAGAGAGAGAAGTTGTTCCCCGGCCTATGCAAGGGGTATTGCATGAGGTTTCTCGCGGAATGTGAGCCCATGGTTCGGCATTACATGACGGCGCTAGATGCCACGAATACCGAGGAGTATAGCAGACTGCGTACACTTTTGAGAGACAGGAATCTTGACGGATTTTGTGATGCTATTGCCCCACTGGACGGAGCCTATTGTTACCCAGAGGTACTGACAAACGCGAATGTACAGAGTCAGCTTGTTAACATCCAAACGGAACAAGTAAGTGCCAGCAACCAAGCACTAACGCAGGTCGACAACAATTCAGGGCAGCAAAATAGTGGCAGAGCTATCGAAATTCCTCCACCCCCAAACATACTACCTGAACGTTTTGGACCCAGCAATCTTGGTAATGAAGCTCGTGGTGAGGAAAGGGCCCTGAATCCTCCAAACAGTCCTTTCAGAGGTCAGAGACCACCTATCCGGCCAAATAATCAAAGAGCTCTTGGCAATCAGGCTACTGGAGGAGAATGGGCCGGCAACATGCCAATCAGTCCTTTCAGAGGAGGGCCAAGACCACCTACCCGGCAAAATAATCCCAGAGCTCTTGGCAATGAAGCGGCTAGAGGAGAATGGACCGAGAACCCTTCAAATGGTCCTTTTATGGGGCCCAGACCACCTCCCCAGCCAATTAATCTCAGAGGTCCTGATAATGCAGCAAGAAGCGAACCATGGATCCAGAATCTTCAAAATGGCCCTTTGAGAGGCCAAATACCACCTCCCGAGTCAACTAATCCCAGAGTTCTTGGTATTGATGGAGAAGGATGGGCCCAGAATCCTGGAATGGGTCCTTTTAGAGGTGCAAGACCACCAACCAATCCTAGAGGTTTTGGTAATGAAGGTAACGGGGCAGGATGGGCCCAGAATCCTCGAAATGGTCCTTTAAGAGGCCCAAGACCACTATCCCCGGAAAATCATCCCAGAGTTATTGTTAATGAAGGTATTGAAGAAAGATGGACCCAGAACCCAGATAATGGTCCTTTAAGAGGTACAAGACCACCTAACCAGCCAACTAATCTCAGAGTTTCTGATAATGAAGCTAATGGAGCAGTTAGGACCCATGATCCTCCAAATGTTCCTCTCGTGGGTTCTGGACCACCAACAGGAACACATCACCACCAGGTTCTTGGAAACGAAGCGTCCAGAAATTTAATACCACCGACACTGACAAATAATCAAGTTTCTTTTGACAATGGAGGTGTGATACCATCTATTCAACCGACAATGTCAAACGGTCATCAGCACGCTGCACCCGCTGGACAAGCAAATCAAGGTTTGGACGCATTGATTCAACTGACACTGTCAAACGGTCTTCAACACACTGCATCCACTGGACAAGAAAATCAAGGTTTGGACGCATTGAATCAACCGACACTGTCAAACGGTCATCAACACACTGCATCCACTGGACAAGCAAATCAAGGTTTGGAAGGATTGATTCAACCGACACAGACAAACAGTGATCCAGACACCGCACTCGGTGGAGAAGACTATCAAGATTATGAAGATCCTATTCAACGGTAATTGCCAGTCACCAGGACACGGAACTCAATGAACAAGAAACAATAAGGGTGACAAATCAAGTATACAGCAAGAAATGCAAACTACTGAGATTACTAAACCAACTAACCGACATCCTTTCCATTAAGTTTGGCCCACAGCTTCATGCTTGAAAACACTTCCTACAGACGATCATCAAAATCAACCCTACAAACTGTACGCACACCATAGACATATACGATTATTTGATAAACAACATTTTAAATCATGATGGTACTTTTCTTGAAACATGAATAAACTTTTGTTAATAAATCGTATATCTAATTGTTATTTGTTTTCGTAGTTTTTTTCCCCAATAAAGTTTAATAGCCATAATATAAAATAATGACTGAAAGACTGGGAATGTCACACAATAAGTGAATGCGTTTGTAACCCTTTGCATGCTGGGAAATTTGTCGTCTGCTAAAATGTCGTCTGCTGAATTTCTAAAATTAGCATTTTTTTTTTTTTTTCAAAGAATGCCATCAGAATAGCAAACAGTTTGGATCCTGATGAGACGCCACCTTCTGTTGCGTCTCATCCGGATCCAAACTGTTTGCAAAGGCCTTCAAAATTTGGTTCCAGCGCTTAAAATGTTAAAAGACTCTTATGCGACTTTTTGCATTATAATGATTTATTATTAGCGCTATTATTGACGCACATTCAGTTTTCTGCAGTACAAACTTTGCACACCTCCTGATTGCTGAAGCCGCCAGCCTGTTCAATTGAAGACATTGCGTATCTCACTGAAGACAGTCTGAAATTTTAGCATAACAAATTTCAAAATTAGAGGTTTAATACTTTGTCTGTGTTGTTAATAATTTGGTCATTTTAGATTTAAAGAAAATAAAAAAAAATGTAATTAGTGGCCTAACCGTTAACTGAACAAAAAACGAAATCATGATTTCTATTTATTAACATGATGCCAGTGTTTTTAAATATTCTGCAAACATTCTAAAATAATTCCTACTTGCTCTTTTTTAATGACTCTATGTTAACCATCTTCATCTAAGAAACTAATGTCTTGGTTGTACTTAGAAAACAGACTTACAATACTTGGTTAGTAACAGTGACATAAATTAGCATGTTTTTCCGAACATGCCTGAAATATTAAACTATCACGCCAGAGCAGAAAAAATCAAACGAGCCGATCTACGATGACAAAGAATTTGAAAACGCCAGGCTTAAAATTATCTACTGGAATGAGTAATGCGCAAATGTGTCGGGTTCTGAGAAAACTGGGCATAATGCTTGTGCGTAAATTGTCATCCCAGATTAGCCTGTGCAGTCCGCACAGGCTAATCAGGGACGACAATTTCCGCTTTTATGGATTTTTTCGTTTAAATGATGTCTCTTCTTAGCGAAAATCCAGTTTAGGCGGAAAGTGTCGTCCCGGATAAGCCTGTGCGGACTGCACAGGCTAATCTGGGATGACACTTCACGCACATGCATTTTGTCCAGTTTTCTCAGAACAGGACAAAAATATGTAACCACCGCAAATATTCACCGCTTGAACAATTAGTCAATTTATATTCGATGTGTCGCAAATGATCGGTGGTTTACAGCTAATGATGCGGTTACTATTAACCAAAAGTGGAGACATAAAGCGATTGAAATTGCGCAAAATTTCAGGGCTGATACCAGATTAATTGTTTGACTGCTACAGAAAGCTTATGGAATTTGACACGCATACACATTCAAATGATAAAGGTTTACAATGTAAACAAGTTTTTACATACTGATTACGGAAATGCATTTACCAGACGAACAAGAATACTTAAAGCATATACATGTACATGTAATTGTGTTATACTATTTATGACAAAAAGCAGACATGGAAAGTTAAGCATAATGTTAACCTTTTGCAAGTGTCTTTCAAATTTTAACTCATTTATGCCTAGCGTCTTGAAAAAAGGCCTTTGGCAAACAGCGTAGACCCGGATGAGACGCCGCGTGATGCGGCGTCTCATCGGGGTCTGCGCTGTTTGCTTAAAGGAATTTCTGTAAGAAATATTCTAAATATAGAAATAAATATACTAGACATCCCTAATTTTGGAAATAAATTGATCCAGTTTAGAAGGATGGGAGAGTCCACTAGGCATAAATGGGTTAACCTTTTGCAAGTGTCTTTCAGATATTTAGACAACACTAACTGATCAATTGTGTCGCGTTCTGAGAAAACTTGGCATAATGCATGTGCGTAAAGTGTCCTCCCAGATTAGCCTGTGCAGTCCGCACAGGCTAATCAGGGACGACACTTTCCGCCTAAATTGGATTTTTGCTAAGAAGAGACTTCATTCAAACGAAAAATGTCATAAAAGCGGAAAGTGTCGTCCCTGATTAGCCTGTGCGGACTGCACAGGCTAATCTGGGACGACACTTGACGCACACGAATTATGCCCAGTTTTCTCAGAACGCGACTCAATTTGTGAAGGTAAAAAGGTATACATGTGAACACTCCTTTTTGAGCCTCAGGTCATAGCATTCGATATATCCTTTTCAAGAGGTAAGTAATACATGTAAATAATTGAAAACTTTAAATTATTATAAACCAACATATAGCGTTGTAAATGTCCCCTGAAGTAGCCTCACATCCTGTCAATATAATAAAATCAAACCAATAATACAAAGTGACTGACATTTTAAACAATCAATTGACTCTGTTTACCCTGTTATAACTCATACAATGGTCATAATGTTGCAAGCAATATACGTGCATTTTAAGTTTAATAAATATTTATTGTTCATAACAACACTAATCATTAAGTGCTTAATAAATAAACAGACTGGAACTTTAGAAACTTTGTAAAGAATTACGAATGTGTGCATAAAACACCTGACATAAATAACCCTTAAGTGCAAATGATGTTTAATAAAATACAAGGGGTAATCCGTATAACCGCAACATTTTTGTGAATTTAACTATGAGATATAATTCCCTTGTAATTCATCGAAATTTATTCTAAATGTCAACATGAGGTTTTGAAATAAAACCGGACCTTTTATCAATTTCATTGCAACGGTATTAGACTTTAAGAAGATTATACGTTTTCTGAATTTCCGTCTGACTAGCAGATTCTTTTTGACTTGTGAAACCTATAATTTGGTTGCAAAAGTCGGACTACATTAAATGTCAAGCCATGCGATTTACAGTTTACACACCCAATATGGCGGACTTTGTATACCAGTACATTTGAACGATGCTTTGCTTTAGAAATAATGATCTAATGCTAAGAGAAAGTTAAATATTGATTATTTGTCTTTTTTTATAATTTTATTCATATGAAGAATTTTTGTTAATATAAAGTTGAAGTATTTTTGAGTTAAGAATAAGTGGGACAGTCGAGTCACCAATGACAGAAATTATCCAAGACCTGAACAAACTAACAGTAAATGAAACATTTTTTTTTCTTACTGCTTTCTATTCATGTATATGTCATTGTGTTAAACTTGTTATTCGATCTTGAAAAATAATTCATGGGCCGTAACATATTCTTCAACAATGTTGTGTATCTATACACGCTTGAATCACAGATTCAAGCATTCCATCGTGAACCACAATTTACACGTATCTCTAGCGTTCTAGATGACAGTGCGATACTTATACAAAACAGCAAAGTTTACAGGAATATTCCCTCTCAATATACGAAATTTAGATTCAATAAAATCATGTTGTTTATGAACAAAGTATTTCTAGAGCCAGACATTGCTTTGATACAGGGTCAGTCTCCAATAGCGGTGCAAAATGTGTGTTTTTTTCAGCTGTTTTCTCAACATTGTTTTAAACAATCTAAGTAGGCAATCCATTTAGTTTGCCATTCCACATGTAACTATAGCAAACTGTTAATTTTGTGTTTGTTTCAAACGCCATAAATTTGTTGATATGATAAAAGTCAGATATTAATCCTATTGACGGATTGCTGATACATTTAATTACATTTGGAGTTCAACTTCCATCTTATTATCTTAAATTATATGCAGCGTTTATCACAAGGTCTAAATATATAGTCTATTATTGAATTGGTTGTGGATATTTTCAGATTTGTGTTGATTTTATCAATAAAAAAGAAAATGTTTGTTTGAAAAATAATCAAGATTTTGAAGATCAATGATTCTGGTCTAGGGCCGGCCACTAAAAATGATGGTGGGGTAGGGAGTCCTTGCAAAAACAGTATTCATTATTCAGCGATATAATTAAGATTTGACAAGATAGGTCCTGAGGATGGATATGGTTGAAAACAATGGTTTGTTTTTAAGAAATCCACTTATCCTTGTAACCGGCGTTTATTATTACTTACTCCGGGTAGCCCAAAGAGATACATAATTGTTTTCTGATTAACATTGATTGTTTTCTTTTGGGAGGCACCATTTTCGGGGATAAAAGATACTGACTAAATTTTACACACCAACACGTCTTTTGATGACACGTAGGGTGGTCATTTAACAATTAAACAAGCGCGGACGAAGTGAAAGTGCTGTTATTACTTTGTATACATATTGGCGCATTAAAAATACCTGACAGTTTTTGGTGATGTAAAATCCCTCAAAACTAGTCAAGATAATTCAAAGTATGATTCGTACTATCACAGTACGCAAATATCATGTTGAAGTGCCCAACATTTGAAAGATGATATGTACTATACTAAACCATCATGGATATTAAATGATAATTATAAGATGTTTTAATGTTTGCTATCTCAATATATGCGTCTTCAGACGTTCATGGTTATTAACAATTTTTGTGTGTGATTTTAGTGATTTTAGTGAATTACGCAAAACGCTGGGGGTAAACATATCCGTCCCATCCTTCTGGCATTTTATATGAAGTATTATAAATGTGTCACAAAGATTGTTGAAGAAAGTGTTGCACTAAGTGTTACTTAGAAGTGGGTTCTGATATGTGTGTATATATATATATATTTGACCATTCAAATGAGTTTATGCAGTTTCTATTTTTAATATTTGTGATATTTGATCATTGGTTTTATACAGCAATTACAATAACAATATAAATAACAAACATAAAAATTATTATATTAACATGGTTAATTGATATTTAATTGGGTCATTAAGTCGTATACATGCTTAGATATTTCATTATGAATTTTAGTAAAGATGTATCATATTGTTTCATAAATTTAATAATTGTAAGCAAATACTTTACGTTTTCATAGTACACTAGCAGTATTATAATACATAAAAACAGTTTTATTTATATAATAATAAATAACATGAACAAATAATTTTGAGTTAATAATACATGTAGATATAATTTAATAATACACATAAATTGCTATATAATTGCAGGGTATATACGCAAGTATAAAATAGCATATGTATACATAAGACAGAGGTGTTTATTGCTGCCTTTGGAGAATAAGTCATTTGGTAGCTTCACATCAGGCTAGTGAATATTTCTTGTGCGTCTTTTTCAATTCTTTTTCGACAATCACCTTCAGCTCATTCTGATCGGGGATTTTGATCGTCAGAACGCAACCTTGAGAGCTTCCGTACTTCCGCTTGGAGGGCTGTACCGTCATCGCAACGGGAATACCGTCCAGTCTGCCAATTTTCTGGATGTACATAATGGCGTCTCGAAGCAACGCGTCTGGTTGGTTGCCGTCCCTTACTCTGATGCGCGCGACGAGGATCCCAGATGAATCGTACGCATCAATTCTACAATATCAAAATGTATTTGTTATATATAAATACATATTAATGTACTAGTATTCGTTTGTACAAAAGGTTTTGGTTTAAGTAGGGCGTTAATTCTACAATACCAAACTGTATGTGTTCTATGTAAAAACATGTAAATGTATTCGTATATATGCAAAAGGTATTGGTTTAAATAGGGCGTCAATTCTACAATACCAAACAGTCCACACTGTATTTGTTCTAGGTTAATAAATGGAAATGTATTCGTATATACAAAAGGTATTGGTTTTAATAGGGCGTCAATGTGTTGAGATCAGTTGTGGACAACGACTGTAAATGCCATTTAATAGCATAAGGTCCAAGCACCATAAAATAAAAATAAAAACAAACAGACATGTTCATCTGCCCATATAAACTTCATGCTTCAACTCGGAAAATAAACCAAAGCATCATTTACAAGATTAACAAGATTTCTTGATTTATTTTCAAATAATGATATTGCTAGTGCAATTTCGTATGTATGTATTTATTTTGACATTGCAGTCAAGGATAACCCATGAAAGTGCAAGCACTTATTTCCAATGGGGTTTTGCTGAAGAGACAGCGGGTATAGAGACAGTGTTTGAGATACAAGGAATCCGGGTGCGATACCCTATCTCTTTGCGAATAGATCCCTTGGTTCTTTTACGTGCTCAGTGTATAGCACCGATACACGCGAGAATTACCTGGGTTTCATACCAGTACATCTCTAGTTGGGTGGGAAACACTTGAAGCATTTATGAAATTTCCAGTGCCCCGGCCAGGGATTGAACCCACGACCGCTGGAATGGTAGACCAGTGTTTTACCACTCGACTACCGACCACCTACTTTTGGTTGCCTACAGAAAAGTTGCAGTGAATTTGACCAACCCTTTTAACTCGTATAACTCCTCTTTGGACAACAACGTAGAAGCATCCGATAATTCGACCGTGACGTCATCAAGCACGTACTGAATTGACCTGGACCTGTAAAGATGAGTACCATGCATGTTATTTGGTAAGTCTTGGTGAAAACTTTTTTTTAACATGCTGCATAATCCGAATAACTAAATGCACATGACCGTAAAGATGCGTATTGTGCATGTTATTTGGTGAAAGTTTTGAATTATCTTTATTAACCGTGCTGAAATGAAATGAAATCTTTATAGAAAATATATTAGGTTCAGTACAGTTATGGAGTCTATGTAGTCCATCACGATTTCTCCCTCGTTGAATTCCATGAAAATTTGAGACAAATTTAGAGTCTTATTTAAAAATGAAAACAAATTACATCTGCTTCTTTCTCAGTGCCCTATGGAATCATTCGAATACAAACAAATGCTGATAACACTGTTAGTTCTTCAATACAAAGATGCCACAATGCAGTTACTGTATTTCGATTAAGTGTTTCATTTATGTCATTAATGTTATTATAATTCAATAAAATATGATACAACAAACATACCAACATGCAATCTAGAATCATGCTCAAACGAAACTGTCAATAAATAAGTAGCTGATCAGCGAATGATAAAATCGCCTAGCGCAAACTGTTGTAGCTAAATGAGTTTTGGACAAAATTAGTATACGATGTTAAATAGGTATACTTAGAGATTATTCACCTTGTGCATGTGCCCGATTCACAAGATCTAAAACAAAATAAGTATACGACAGTTAAGTTTCTCTCCTTGGACTTCAAACTGAATGTTACATTTCAACCCTATACCCACATACGTGTTATGATTAATAATGTTATAATTTGTATCGTAATATCATTAAGTAAATACTTACCTGTGTTACAAGTGGATATGATTTAAACTGCTTTTTAAATTGTGTTTGTAGCCATCACCACTAAAATCGAGTTAGAAACTGTATTGCATATTATAGTATAAGACATGTGTACAGTGCAAAATCAATAATTGTGAGGGTTTTCCAAAACGAAAATAAAGCATTCAAAACGTAAATTATTTAGTTCATACCCGGCAGCAGCTTGAAGTTGGAGTTCAATCGGATAATGATCGCTTACTTCGGCAGCCTACAAAAACATAAAATAAAAATTTGAGATCAAATGCCGTTGTATTCGTATATGTTAAAATAATAGGATCCAATCCTTAGTTTCATTATTATATGTTAAACGAATGAGAAACAAGGATTAGTTTTATTGTTATATGTTAAAATAATGAGATCCAATCCTTAGTTTCATTATTATATGTTAAACGAACGAGATACAAGGCTTAGTTTTATTATTATATGTTTAAATAATGAGATACAATGCTAAGTTTCATTATTATATGTTAGAAATAATGAGATCCAATATAAAGAAGTGAAACTCCAGAAGCTGCAGCAGTATTGCATTTCTATCATACACACCTTCGTAGGCTTAGTTTTATTATTACATAATGAAATAATGAGATTCAAGCCTTAGTTGCATGTTTCATTTAAAAATGCAGTTTCGATCAGGTTATCACTTACATGTATTTGGAATTTTAATCAATCATGTACACGCATATGAAATTCATTTATATCCACAATATCATACAAATACAATAAAACATATTAAACCCCAGACACCAATGCTTTTTTTATTATTATGTTAAAATAATGACATCCAAGCCTTCGTCACATGTTATTTTTAAATAATGCAATTTCGGTCAGATTAACGTGGACAAGTACTTCATTAAAATTGTTTTTGGATTAATCATTCGAATGCATTTGAGAATCATTTATAACCAAATCATCATCTAAATACAATAGTAAATTTTAAACCCCATATACCAATGCTTTTTTTATTCTCCCCATGTAACCGTGATCGGCGTCGAATCTATAAACTCCTACACTTCCTGCTACGATTCCGTCCTTCCAACCATTGCCGCTTACAATAAACCTGTAACAGTTTCAATCACTCTGGAACTAATGTAGTTGAGTTAGTTCAGTTAGTTGCAAAAATCCAACTCCCAGCTATTGACTACCCGGTCAGCAATTGAGCTGTAAGTATGTACTCATTAAAGCTCGAACTAGCAGTTTCGTGAACACAGACTAGAACGAGACACCATCATTCACACTCGTGTTCATCTTATGTGAAATTATTTATTTACTTATGTTCAAATGGAATCAAGCGAGTTATGTATACATTGTATATAATTGCTTACAATAACTTTAAATATTGTGTGCAAAGATATTTATCAAGTATAAATTACTATCTAAGAAATGCTGTGTCAAACAAGCTCGACCCCTTTTCTTTGCAAGCCATATTTCTACTAATTTGTATACGTAATTGTATACAACTCATGCAATAAATTATAAACCATCTAGCTTATTAAAAATCCGAGCAAAAATGGCAAAGGTCGATTTTGATTGGACAAAAGAGCTAATGTGACTCTTTTTCTTAATATGATTGGACCATAACAAAATGAAATTTGGGTTAAACAAAAGTAATTAAATTTACGTGTTTTCATAACATAAAATTAATAATTAAGAAAGCGTACAATGACAATATAAGTATGTGTGAATAAAACAGTATATATACATCTCACATTACTTATTCGTTAAGATTTTCACAGTTTACCGACCTGTCATAGGCACAGCTACTGTCCGCAACGGTCGTATCGGCCTCGTCTCCGATAAGCCAATCATATCTGGGGTCATTCTTCATTCGAACCTTCGCCCATTTGGTGACGCCTACGTAGCCGCAATCCGCATTCTACGTAAATGGTGTAACATTGGTTAAATGGAACCCCCATCCTATATAAATGATGTAACATTTATTTAATGCAATCCGCATTCTACCTTAAATGGTGTAACATTTGTTAAATGTAACCCGCATTCTATATAAATGGTGTAACATTTGTTTAATGCAATCCGCGTTCTATGTAACTGGTTACAATCTGCATTCTATATAAATGGTGTAACATTTGTTTAATGCAATCCGCGTTCTATGTAACTGGTTGCAATGTTTAATGCAATCCGCGTTCTATGTAACTGGTTACAATCTGCATTCTACATAAATGGTGTAACATTTGTTTAATGCAATCCGCGTTCTATGTAACTGGTTACAATCTACATTCTACATAAATGGTGTAACATTTGTTAAATGCAATCCGCGTTCTATGTAACTGGTTACAATCTACATTCTACATAAATGGTGTAACATTTGTTTAATGCAATCCGCGTTCTACGCAAAAAGTTTTACTATGTTTATTGCGATTAATTTCCGGTGCAACGGGACTTTACAAGAAGAAACAAAAAAATGATTTGTGTACAGTCCATGATGCATTATTCAAATAAGCTTAGGGATATTTTGAATAAGGTTTATTGCACGTTTGTTATCATGTGCATGTACAGAGATTACACCAACATAAATAGTGGTTTTTAGTTTCCAGTTTACAAAACGTTTAGATAAACGCTTAAAGTCGCCTATACTCTATATGTATTTCTGCCTCGATTCCTGATTACTTTGCATACATGGTGCAGGATCACGTTACTTTGTGGGGCTCACAATTCAACGTTAATGGATGTAAACACACCGATAAGTGGTGCTTTTTGGAAAAAAAAAATGTTTCAAACAATTTTTCTTAAGAATTTCAACTAGCGCACACAAAACAGCTTTTTATGCTGCTCATGGCAATGTGAAATACATCAGAATTACTTTATTTTATAAGCCTGTGTTCTGCCCAAAAATTGAACGTGAACAGCATTCATGTACACGGTTATGCTTCACGCAACGTGAAAGTTTGGCACTGATTTCAGATGTATTCAAGGATTTATTCTCAAATCTTAAGATATTGGCACAAACTGCAAGAACAAATGTCCTTTATGCACTAAAGATTTATGCAAATGTATTTGAATAAATTGAGATAGTTGCAAAATGACCATTCTTAACGATGTGTTTACATTATGTCCAGCCAATGTGTAAACTCCTGAAAATCCCGTTGATCCTGCACCCTGTATATTTATTTGTACCATGATGTCCTGCATGTGATACACTGTTATTGTGTAAGTACGTTTCTAACTCCGATTTCGGACATCTACTCTCAGCTTCAATTGTGATTGGTTTATCATGAATTGATTTTGTAGATACTACTATACTTTGTATCCGTTTGCCTGGGAAGAACATATACCAGGTCTCCAAGCAACATGACGTCACTTCCCGCAAACTTCGGAAGCACCTTCGAGTGCAGCAGGTTCAGCTCATGTATGGCCACGTCTGGGTCAATATGGATACCAACAAGGGTGAACTTTTTGAGGACTGAAAACGCCGTGGAAAGAAAATGCGGGTTACTAACGCAGGAATGAAACAAAACGCCAAGATGTTTGAACAACATTTAGAAAGAAAGAAATAAAGACTTTCACTTCGTGTATTATTTCATTAGTTAATCAGGTTTGCTTTGCTCAGTTTTCTGTTTTCAAAGAACTGTAAAACTCGAGACCGAAGCATCCTTTTGGTTAAGACATGGAAAAGGTTTTCTGATGGTTCGGTTTCGACAGATTCAACTGTTAAAAAGGGTCAACTGATAGAGTAATAATAAAACTCCAGAATATTATTAGGAGACCAAATCTTGTTTACTATCCTGGAAACCATTTTGCCAAGATAAAAATGACTTTATCTTATATGTGTTAATTTGTATTACATTCAAAACCATGACCTCATTAAAGTAGGAAATGCTTGTAGATATCAAACGTGTATAAAACTTCAACACTTACCCGTGTTGCTAGACTTAAATGTCGCAATGTAAGGCTCGCGCTCGAACAGATCCGTGTTGGCCTCTGTTTCGACTCCGTCATCGAAAACATACCAGTTCAGTGGTTCTAAACCTTGACCGGGCCTTAAACAAATATAAAGTCCTTCAATTTGTTACGTTGACGTTTTAGCGCTTTATAACGCTAAAAAAGAATAACAAATACAAAGACCTCAGTTTCGGTTAATTCATACTGAAATTAGATGATCTGTTTATCCTTAAACCATTTCTTAAACAAAATACAATTCAATAAAATTATCAAATGGTAGATATGTATGTGTCTACTAGTGTGCCAAAATCATCGTTGAGTCGGACATACCATTAGCCAACCTCCGCGCATAGATTTGACTGGAACCAGCATAGCTAGATCAAATCCCTGCCGTTATAACCAACCACGATAGCCGACCCACGTGTTAAAATAATAATAATTTTCCCGTTGTTATATTAACTTTTTTTAATTTAAGTATTTTTTTATTATTATTATGAACCCAAACATATAAACTATTTTTCAAAATATAAAAGAAAATGATACTACTTTTCATAATATAATACTATAAAGAATAAACAGAAAATCCTTCCAGGTATAGAATGATTTTCTTGTGGTGGCAGTGGGAAGATGAGCGCTGCTTGGGGTATGGGGATTAGATATAACATTAACAACCTGTAGAAATAGGCGTAATTTTCCTTAATGTTGGACCGACCAAGTCTGTCGCTAAGAAGCATTGAAAACTGCAGTTCGGGTGGTTGGTCTCTGAAAGGAAAAACGCCAGTAAATTATATTAAATTGTACCTGTTCACTTTGTATATGAGTTCATTTTCATGCATTTAAGCAAAGATCTACCAATAAATATAGATCTTTGATTTAAGTTTCCAACGTCAAAAGTAAATGTGTTTATCACTCGTTCAAGTTTAAATGGAAAATATTAACAATTAATTGAATATAAATTAAAAACTTTAAGAGTTGTTTATGTTTTTCATTGATCGATTTTTTTCTAAAAAATGAGAAGATTCGCTATACAATCAAGATCCCATCAAGATTTTTCGAACGATATATCTACAGTGCTTATAAAGAATAACGGATATATGAACGTAATGCAAAAGAGTGTCAACTTAGTGTACATAATTAATTGGTCTTACTGATTCACTTCAGTAAGTAATTGCGTAATGGCTCCATCTGTTTTCTCGCGTATTTCTTGGATCAGGAGCAAATCGAATCTCCGTATTATCTGGTGACAAACGATATAAGTATATACGATTTCAGTATGCAAATCGACATAATCTATTTAATGTTCAATACACACGCATTAATTTCTTTTCTATTGCATTGACCATTGCAAATGCATGGACCATGTTTATGTTGATATATAAACATGCCAATCAAATCCATATTTTTTTTATAAAACTTAAGAAAATAAGTTGACCCCATTACCATTTGTATTGAGTAATTATATTAAAACGTGTAGTAATTGTAATTGTAATTTCCCAGTCTGTGATGGAGACGCTTTATAGGGAAATTGAATGTAACTATGCAAATATGTATACAATTCTCGAAAGAGGATAACTTAATATACCTTAACGAGTATTGCCATTACGTCTGCTCTCGAGGCCTTCGTAGAACCAAAAATTTGAATGTTAAAGGCCCCAATACGTAAATCTCGACACACGACTGGGCCGATTTGCACGCACATCAAAACACTCCCCAACATCCACAAAGTCTTCATCGTCGGATGATAAATCTGAAACGAATGTCGTAAAAGTTTGTTTTTTTAAACATTTTATTCGCCAATATGCATTGTACATTTGCATACAAACATCGCTGGAATACAAAAAGTACAGTACAGGCAGTCATGTTACAATAATTCATGCTAAAGCTATAAACATATAATACTTACGCACTAATTGTGATGACGGTAAATTAGCATTACACAGAGATTCCACCAATTCCCACGAACATTTATGTCGTTAATGTTGATATAATCAACGTTTGCGTCGCACAATACAGATTGTTGTCGCCGAGAGTTATAACGCACGTGTATTTAGTTTTCAACGTTACCTTTTATGTTTTGGTTATAATGATGTGTATGTTTTGTTTAGACGTAAATGAGAAAACACACGTACGTTACATATGATCTCGTTTGATCGAACCATTATGTAAAACATCAATCACGAACAACTAAGACTGCTGAACGCTATACGTTATAATTCGGCATTAAATGAATGAATAGACAAACAAACGCGTCGAGATAATAAAATAATCGTGATTTATGTTATACTTTACTGTAAACATGCACAAATACTGTTTATTATGAGAGAACTTTGTCGACGGTTTTGCTTCAATAACTTTTTTATTCCGACGTCTACGGTATTGAAACAAAAAACCGAGGGGAGCACACACACCGTAGAGCCAAAAGGGCTTATTCATTTAAAAGAAATATAAATATAAACTGGCTTACCGGGTGAAAATATCCGCTACTCATTCACGAAAAACACGAAAACGACGCAATCTTTGAAGTTTAGTTCCAACAAACCTCATTTAAACCCGGCAAGCTCCCGTATACGCATTCCCCCCCCCCACTGAGTGAAAGCCAATTGAATAGGGCATATTGGAATGATATAATTAACGTGTACCAAGGATGGTTGCATTCTTTCTTAAGGTAACAATTTATACAGTTGATGAAATTCAGCTGTTAAAAACATTAAAATTTATAGCATGCACGCTTAAACTGAACTAGATTTTGCATAAGTTTCCCAATTTTATGTTCGGAAATAATAAAACCCACGATGCTGACAGAAGGACCTAACTCGATTATAACGTTCCTTGTGCAATGAGTTGAAGATTGATTGCCTTTCAGTTATATTAAGTTGTTGTTTTCTTGACAGGTAAGCAATTTAAAATAGTTAATTTCTGTATTTTCGGAATAGGTTTTTTACTCCAGGTGTTAACCAATGTTGGCCTTTGTTAATGCCAAATGAAATGTTGAGAAAATTTCCCGCTAAAGACTCAAATGTGCACGTGAATGAACAGAGTCAACACCAACATATGTAGTGGTTTAATTTTCCTGTTTACAGTATTACTTGTTTGTTTTCATATTTCATGTATTATTTGACGTTTTTAAATACTTTAAAGTTGTTAATTTCTGTTGTTTCGACATAGCTGTTTAATCCATGTACTGACCTTTGTTGACCTTTCTTAATGTTCAATCGAATGTTATGAAAATGTCCGAATGCGTTTTTCTACAATTTTCCACGAACAACATTTAAACCTGCAGTTAATGTTCGAAATATTATTAAATTGTACATGTGCGATTATTGATCATCATACATTAAATTATTCCAAAGGTATGGTCCTTCTCAAATGTCTTTAATTTTAAGTAAAACATCGTACAGAGGTTCTTTACAAAGTTTTCTCAAATTATGTCTTTGGGTAAACACTGACCAGTCCAGAATGTCACAATGTAAATATAAACCTATATATCACAGTTACTTAAATAATCTTTTCATCTGAAATCACAATGAGTAGAGTTAAAGGGGCCGTCCAACAGATTGGTAAATTGACAAATTTAAAAAAGTTGTTTCATATTCGCAAATTTTCGCGTTTGTTATGATATTTTTGAGGAAATAGTAATACTGACAATTTACAATGCTCTTAAATATCCATTATATGCATCTTTTGACGATTTGAAAACCTCAAAATCATAAAGCGTCGTTCGACGCGAAACGATTGAATAATTTGGAAAGTTCTGTTATTGTCGCTATATTTTGTAAAACTACGAGGATTGCTTATATATGGTATAAAATACGGCTATCGTACATACTTGTCAGGATGGCCGAGCGGTCTAATTGGTTTTTACTCCAGGACCCCGATGGTCACTGGTTCGAGCCCTGATGAGGTTTACTTTTTTTTCCCTTTTTAAATTGTATTCTTGTTTTTTAACTGCAGATTTTTAGGTCAAATGTTTGAATTTATCAATATAGAGCATTTAATGACATGCTTCAATACATGCCAAAATCTAGTGGACAGTCCCTTTAA
>VMBQ01003453.1:60006-94592 GCA_007657795.1 Dreissena rostriformis
TATATTAATTATATATAAATAATGATATATAAATGTATTTGTTAAAGTGATGTTTTACACATTTTCAACAAGTTTCAATCAAATTTATATTTGTAAATTCTGGTCAACCATACTTTTTTCCTACGATTTTTTGACTCCATTTGTTTACATTTTTTCTTACAAAAAAGGATGCTTTTTTCAGTGTTTCTAGTGTGTTATATTTAATAATACTCTAACACTATGTTCTACAGTGGTGTATGTTCCAGCTGGTATCAGTGGATTTATGTAGAAAATAAGAAAATAAGGACTTTGGTCGCCCAGGAAGAAAGTGTTTTATAAGGTGAAAAAATGTGATTATTTACTCTTTTTGAAAGATTTCATTAGAACTGGTTCATGTATCACTGAAGTATATGCTATTTTAATTGTGCATATTGTTCCAAACTATATATAGAATGCTTATATAAGGAATTATTCTTTAACATTACCCCACCCACTTCTGACCATTTCAGAAAGTGATATGTCCTTAAATATTTGGTGTTTACCATCGTATTACTGTCCTGTACAAAATATGTTCAAGTCATGCCCCAGAGGTCACAACTTGCCATAACCCGGGGTTTACATGATTTATAAAGACTTACATATCAAAATAACGTCAGAGTAATCTTTTATTTGCAGTAGTAGCGGGTAGTATTAGTCACTGGTGTGACAGGCTCTCTCTTTCTCTGTATATAATCTATAATGCGGTCCGAGAAATTGCGTTACCTATCATCATTTATCACATGCTATACCTTGTTTTCAATTTAATACAGACATTACGTATTTTTTTATAAAACACATGTTTAATACAACATGTTTAAGCGTTTTCATTGGCTACAGAATCAATAACTAACCAATCGCATGGCTTTATTTTGGTGAAATGACGTCGTCAAAATGAAATGACGTCACGATAGTAAACAACTTTTAGATCTATCAGCATTTGTTTGGTCAATTAAGGTGTATTTTATTTAGTTTAAAAGCATGTGATAAAAAAGATCTGACACTCGTTGTCATATGATACCATATGTTATTAAACTCGTCCAGGAAATTCGTTAGTAAGCTCGCCAAAGGCTCGCTTAATAACACAATTCCTGAACTCGTTTAATAAAATATATTATGATATGACAACTCATGTCAGATCCTATATGTATGGTCCTTTTGTTCGTTATTTATAGCATGTCAACCAAATATAAGTTTCAGCGCCGGTTGATATGTTTAAAAAAACATGTCTTGTTAATTTTATAATCATGTTAATACTATTTAGAATAACAAACTAAACTGCAACATACCTTGCAAAATGTGTCACTGAATTTGCTGCACTTCACACAAATACATGTACATGTATACTATTTGAATATAAACCTACCACTAAATGGGACAGTTTTTTATGTATTGGGCCCGATTCAAAACTGTGTCAAGTCATGCATTTGGTGTTTTAAACAGGGCGATCTGTTGACTTTACTTTATGGACATGGTGTGGGTGTATACATCCGTTCTAGATTTGCACTTAGGATCGATCGATCGATCAAAATGCAAACTCGGTATAGTGACTTCAATGATAAGTCGAAGTGTTTGTACGGTTTTATATATCTGTATTTCTGTCATTTTATAGAATGGCAGATACGTATCATCGGACGAATGTTAAGCGATTGGATTTTGTTATTAACTGTCAATAATGTAGTAGTGGTATGGTAACAAAAAAAAACGTTTAAGTCGTTTGAACATTTGTGAACTAAAACAAATCTAGTTTAAATTTAGGGCTGCATTTAATTTATTGAATGTAAAGTGCACTGAATTGTTTACAAATCGTTTATAGCTGCTTAATTGATAGCTCATCTGACCAAGTTGATGGATAAACCGTCACATTTCTTTTCTTCAATCCTTCTTATTTTATTTTCTTAGAGTAAGTTCTGAAGTTATTTCGTTTGTCTATCAATTAAACTTTAAATGTACTATATGGGTGGACAAATCCACGTGCGCATGACCAATATCAGACAAACACTTTTTCTCGTTACTTTTTAAATTTTTAAAATTGACAACATATGTTTTTACAAAGTTTTAACCTCTTTCACATTATAATGGTTGAAAATGATAATGAGAAAACGAGTAAAAATTGCGTTAAGAAACGGCCGGCATCGGGCCACGTTTTTGAAGAAAAGAATGTTTCATGGTAAAAATAAAAGTACAAACAAACCATTAAATGTACAAAATAAGCGTTAATATACATTACCAGACGTACATAAAATTTATCACATGCTATACCTTATTTCCCATGTAATATAACCATTACATATATTTTTATATTACACATGTGTAATACAACATTTTTAAGCGTTTTCATTGGCTACATAATAAATAACATACCAATCGCATAACTTTATTTTGGTGAAATGACGTCGTCAACATGAAATGACGTCACGATAGTAAACAACTTTAAGATCTATCAGCATTTGTTTGGTCAATTAAGATGTATTATTTAGTTTAAAAGCATGTGATAAAAAAGATCTGACACTCGTTGTCATATCATACCATATTTTATTAAACTCGTCCAGGAAATTCGTTAGTAAGCTCGCCTTGAAGGCTCGCTTACGAACAAAATTCCTGAACTCGTTTAATAAAATATGATATGATATGACAACTCATGTCAGATCCTATATTTAATGTATGCATGCATTACACATTAGATTAGTGTCAAATTAATAGTTGAGTTGATATTTCGACTGCAGTTCAAGTATAAATGCACAGAGCATATAGATTGCCTTTTTTCTATATTTACACTAAAAATGAGTTATACACTAAGCAGTACATATGTCATTTCTTCATCTTCTTATTACCGATACATCACTCCTTCTAGATGGAAGATTATTTGCCGGACTATGCAAGGAGTCCATGGGACCTCGGTTGAACAAGTACTTGGTGTCTTTTGGTGGGATCTAAAGAAAGGTCCCACAGTGGGGATCGAACCCTCAACTAATCGAACAAACAATCGACAAAAAGACAAGATCGCTAGGCGGACACCATACCAAATACGCCACGGCGATCAGCATATGAATTATGTTATACGCATTTATGGATTCCTTAATTGTCATAATTTGGTATTGTTTTGTTTATTTTTTTTTATATCTTTTTCGTTTTAATTTTTTTGCTTTTTCCAAAGAATAAATGCATAACACAACTGTTGATCTACCAAAATACTGTTTAATAGGTATGTATATATATATATATCTTCCTTCCTGTCAATGTGTCAATTACATACCAAGTAACCATTCGACCTTTTAACAGAAGTAGCATTTCCATGGTCTAGTGTTAACACACTGTCAGTTACAACCCAGATGTTGCAGGTTCAATCCCCCTATCATTTTGCCATTAGCAGACTAGTTTTCTATTGCATGAGATGTGAAATGTACCTGGTGCTTCACAAATGTCCCTCAAGTTTCACTGCAATCTCTGGAATATGGCTGTTAAGTACTATCCGTTGTTCTAAAATTTTGAACTAACATAAGGGAGAGAATTATGATGAACATGACGAAAATGTACTACAAACACAAAAGTTTTAATTGTAACACACTCAACATATTTAAGGTTCAAGTCCCGAATAAAATTTAACCCATAACGCAATCGGTGGCAGGCAATTCGGGCAAGATGTTCCTGTCAAGTATTAAATAAACAAGCAAATTCGTTGAATTTATGTCCCCCGCCAATTTAGAGCTTTGTCACAGAAAAAAGCATTTTTTCAAGATACAAAGGGCCATAACTCCGTTATTAATAGATGGTGTACAATGCCATTTGGCGTGCATCATTATAATAATATGGATAATTAAATGGACTAAAACTTAAAATCCCTATGAAAAGGTAAATTGCAAGAAATCACACTCAGTTACCATTACCAAAGCCACTTTCAACGAATACCGTAAAAACTCAGTCATAAGTCTACTCGCTTATAAGTCGGGGGGGATGATGGGTACAAAGTGGAACGAAAATCTTCCATTTGGTGAATGTTCACTTCATAAGTCAGGTCAAATTTTCATGAATCCAGAACAGATGTTCGAAAACAATGTAAAAGTTTTTAAGAGCAAGAATCTCCAATTCAAAATTAGAAACATGAACAGTTAAATTACCTTTAGCAATTGTTTACTGGTAATGTCAACCCAGCTGTACGGTACATATTCAGAGCTCACACATTTTTAGTTAACCAAACGGATGGTTTCTTCAGTGATAAACGTATATCCTCAAAAGACTCCTAGTTTATATTAAGGTTCAAACACGTTGGCAAGTGACAACTACCCGGGGAAAAGAAACAAACACAAGAAAAAATATTTCCATTTATTTTCTGTGTTTTGACACTTGCAAGTAAATAATTATAATCATAATTATAATTATGAATCATTTTCGACACATTTCAGAGCACATCAGCAAAGAGAAAACAGAATAAAAAGCAAGAAATAAAACAGTTAAGTTGGAAAATGTGATCACATATTACACAGCTTCCCACTGCAGACAAGTAAATGACCTAAAGGGTTTTTACACAAAATATTCTGTCAGCTTACAACATATGCATTTTCAAAATACCCGTCTGTTCTTTTTTTTTCAAAATAAAAAGTGTGGGCAGATGCTATATGATGAAGAACTTATCTTTTTCTAGCATGTTTGTTTGTTCAACAATACAATTTTCACGAAAAAACTGGTATGTAATGCAATTTTTCGTACCCACTTGTATCTAGAATTTGGTTACAAAAAAAATCATTTTATCTTACTCTTTCTACCGTGATTATATGGTACATTTAGGGAAAAATACCTCTGGTCTGTTTTATATAAATATATTATAGACAAACATTTTAAGGAAATGTTGATGTTTTCCTTACTTTATGCATACAAGTAGCTGATTCATTTACATTACATTCAATTAACATTTTGTATTTATTAATACGTAGTTAACCCTTTGAGCGCTGGAACCGGATTTTGAAGGCCTTTGCAAACAGTTTGGATCCAGATGAGACGCCACAGAACGTGGCGTCTCATCAGGATCCAAACTGTTCGCTATTCTGATAGTATTCTTTGAAAAAAAATCAAAGAAAATGCTAATTTTAGAAATTTAGCAGACAACATTTTAGCAGACGACAAATTTCCCAGCATGCAAAGGGTTAATGGCTAACCAACAGACTGAATGAGGCTCAAGGGTGAGACTATTATTATATCTGAAAATGTCGAGCAAATACAATAGTTTTGTAGTCGATCCTTAATGACTTGGTTAAAACCCACCATACTAATGAATATATATATGTAGTTAAACTTTATGTATTAGTCACTAGAGATGAATTTATAATTTGAAAACTATGTTGAATATTCATGATCATGCTTAAGTTCTGATGAAGGAAGTCAAAAACTTGCTAAAACACAATTTTCTTCCTACACGGAACATAAAACTGTACACACAAGAAGATATTAACAACAATGTTTAATACTTTTTTTTTCAATTTACAAATAACTTAAAACTACCAATACAAAAAAGTCAAAGCACATCTTTTTTTCCTCCTCCTCAGCAAAAAATCCAGTTTTAAAAGCATCATTTGCTTACATATAGATCTATTACTGCCATGTCATATGTTCGCTTTTCATCATTTTTTTATGAAGCCTATGGAGAATAAGAAGAGAAAATTAACATGTAACCAAATTATAATAAAATTTGGTTTAAAAGTATGCAACTTCAAACAGATCTTGTTTCAAGTAACTAACTTTAATAGCTTACCCTTTTAGTTCGTTGAGAGTATAAAAAAAAGAAAGACAAATATATGTCTCAAAGAATTTATCGAGAATAAATGTCGAAGAATAACAAGTGTCACACAATTTACGCAGCGTAAAATTTAACTTGCATGTAGCATAGCACACCATATAAGTTAACAATAAAATGGTACACTAACTTTTGTAACATTAAAACAAGTAAAATCGTGTACCTTTGCATGTCAACAACAGACAATCAAAGAATAAAGAAACATGAAAACAATCTGTACATACATGTTTCAATATTTATGTACACAAACTGTGATCATATTGGAGCCAAAGCAATGCACACATGATTTCTTTCATAATAAATTATTTACAAAATTAAGAAAATTTTATACAACACATCATGCATTTCTCACTACTGCGAGTTCGCAAGACATTCCGTAATATTTTGCAAAAACAAAATATAGACAACGAAAGCCAATTTAATTGGTGGAAAAATAAACGGTAACACTCTTGCCTTACTAAATCATTCCTCTGTTATATTAATTAAATATTAAATAAATCAGTACTCGGACTAAATAGAGAAATATTAAATATTGTCATATAATAAATTAATCTCATGAAAATAAATTACATACTTACTCCATGTTTACTGAACTCTTGAGGCCGCAAATTAATTGAGTTGTGTATTATAAACTTTAAAGGGACCTTTTCACAGATTTTTGCGTGTTTTGAAGTTTGTCATTAAATGCTTTAAAGTGATAAATGTAAACATCAGAACCTATGATAATAATAAAATTAAAGACAATAGCACCACATAGTGGGTGCCAATGCTCGGCTGTGGGTGCAGTTTTTTTTTTTACCTTTGACCTTGAAGGATGACCTTGACCTTCCACCACTCAAAATGTGCAGCTCCATGAGAAACACATGCATGCCAAATATCAAGTTGCTATCTTCAATATTGCAAAAGTTATGGCCTATGTAAAAGTTTTCGGACGACGCAGAAGGCGGACGATGAGCTGGATATGACAATACCTCCGGTTTTCTTCGAAAACAGCCGAGCTAAAAATAAAGTAATCCATACATGGGCTCGAAACACTGACTCTTGGAGTAAAAGTCTAGCGCTTAAACCACTCAGTCATACATGCTGACGTAACACAGTATGTATTTTATTCCTAATATAAGCAATCCTCGTAATGTCACAAAATATAACAATAACAACAGTACTTTCCAAAGTTTACAATAGTTTCGCGTTTGTAACGCTTTATAATGTTAAGATTTTAAATCGTCAAAAGATGCATGTAAATTGTAATGGAGATTTTAGAGCATGGTAAATGTTCAGCATAACTGTTTCCTAGCAAAAAAACATAACTACAATGAACATTTGCAAATCTGAAACATTTTTTGTTTTCAATATGGTCAAAATGTGAAAAGGTCTCTTTAAGAAAAATATACCTTCTTCAAAATGCTTCCGTTTTCTAAAAAAATATAACACCATACTTCATAAACTGGAAAGCTCTATATTATTTATCACTTCATTGCAGATATTGAATATGTTAATATTTACTGAGAACAAAAAGACAAAAATGGCACTGAACAAACTATGGTGAGACTTTGCTTCGTTACATCTTATTGGGGCCTACTTGTTCTTTAAATATAACAATTTGATTCTTTTTCTCTGAAAAGTATACAAGCCAACTTCCCTTTATTTTATTGATTAACAATTAACTCAACACAGATTACTGGTACTCGAAATTAATGCAATCAAATGTAACAAAAGTTCCAAGCTTTTATAAAAGTTCAGAACACTAGGAAAAACATTTCACAGTTGATTCCATATTTCAACAAGTGCAGAAAAATACAGGAAAATCCATTCCTTAACCTATCACTGATTCACTAAAAATTACAACGTTCACTTTTGAATACCTCATGATTAAGCGCAAAACATTCAAATATGCATACATTTGATCACATCTCAATTCCACATAGGATTTGAATCTTATAATCCCTCAATTTATAAGGATATAACCCATAGGCATTTCAAATCACATCAACAAATATGATGTAACATTGATTTCATGCTTGTTCTGCATATTTAATGGAAAACAATATTGCTTTAATTCCATTCCTTCCCAGCGTATTTAAAATTGTGTTAAGACACATTAAAACAATCACCATGTACACTTACTTATCATTTTCTTTGTCACAAAAGTCAGTCATATTAATGACGTTATATGTGGCCACCATACATTGTGAGTTGGTACCAGTAGTTTTAATTCACAACTAATATACATAAAATTAAATTAGGTGCAGAACATGCATACCTTGAATATGATAATAAAAGACAGAGATTAATACATTAAGAAGACATAAGAATTGAAAACTGTGAGATTGCATTGCTAAATTTTCTACACTTCATCATACAAACATTCATGTTAACAAGAACTAAACAAAATGCCTTTGCTTGAAATGGTAGTTCATATTTTACAGCAAAAAGTGCATACATTTCCGCTTATAATTGATGACTAGATTCTGAAATGATAAGGTAGACACACATTCTCTCTATCAAAAACCTTGCACTGACCAGTTCATTAACAGAGTTTTTGTCAACTTTTTCAGCGTCAAATAGACTCGAGGTCAATAAATATAGATGACAATGTGGCAAGAGATGAAGAAATGTATAAAGTTAGTTTGACAATGGATTAACTACTTTAAATAAATAAGGCATACATTAACTGCGGACACAACAAAATCAAGGTGTGGAAAGCTTTAACACATCTGGCTATGAAGTAAATGAATACCGGTACTCCTCCACAGTTCAGAAAATAATCTGAAATAAACTCAAACAAATATTAGGTTTTGTTACACCGTTTTTATATTGATCTGAATGTATTAATTCAATTTTCTAATTAAGGAATTATTGACTATAAAATTAATTATCACACTCAACCAAACTTGACAATCCTAATTAAATAGTTAACACACTTGCCTTCTCAATTGTTTTTTTACTTCATTTAACAGTAACTAAGTATCACATTGTGTTTTTCATTCTAATAGCACACATAGAGAAGACAAATCACACATTTCACTATGCTGTATGGCCAATACACATAATCATAAGTACTTTTCATTGCCTAAAAAGATCCAGATAAAATCCCTTTTACAGTTGGTATTAACAAGAGATGTGTTTGTCAGAAACACAATTCCCCCTTCTGTGCTGCTTTGATATTTTTTTTGACCTTTGACCTTGAAGGATGACCTTGACCTTTCACCACTTAAAATGTGCAGCTCCATGAGATACACATGCATACCAAATATGAAGGTTACATGTGAAGCGACATAGAAGTTATGAACATTTTTCAAAACCTAAACGCAAAGTGTGACGGAATTTCAGAAGGACAGACAGACGGATGGACAGACGGACAGTGCGTTCACTATATGCCCACCTTCGGGGGCATAAAAATCAGCTATCATAAATACTAATCAGTGTGTTTTTTTTCAATGTTCAGAAATGTAAATAAATCATTGGATGTTTTGATTATCAGGTCAGTAGTTGAAAATGCAGTGCAATAGCCCAACAGTTTACAAGTGCTTAAAATAATATCAATCAATGTGCATAATTATGTAAATTGTTAAAGAAAACACATTTATAACATGTCCGAAGTGGGGAATTAATTCACTAGTCAATAACAATATTGAGGACTATTACAACACCAACAGGGTGCCTAAGAATAAGAGGAATGCTAGAACTTGTTTTAATACCACACAATACCAGGCAATCACAGTGAATGGAAAGTAACGAACATATCATGACTTTTAGTCTAATTATGCCAATATAGTCTTAAATCACATGTCAAGACATCAAGACCTATCCTCCATTTTACTCATATAACCAGTATCTTGCATTTACCACCTACATTATTAGGACTTTATAAAGCTCTGTTCTTCGTTAACCCTAACTCCACCCTTAGACACAGAATTTTGTATTGTATTTCCACATTTTAAATAAAAAGCCCTATTGGTATAAAATTGAAGTCTCTCAGATGAAAAAGTCAAGCATATATGTTGCAGATTACTTGTTGTGAAAAAAATAATATCCTTATTGAACTATTTATTAACATTTATTACATTCTATTCATTTTCCTTAAATAAAACAAGTTCTACAGTTATCAAAATATCCACAAACCCACAAGCCTAAAAATGGTAAATTTTAATAGGGGCTTGCCTCAGATTCTCAGATTTATATAGGCCGGCTTTTAACATTTTCTTGGTCTCAGGTAATAGTAATATTATAATAATTATTATTATATTACAAGAATTCTGGCTTGCTGTGTCAAACTGCTTATTTACCTTCAATTTAATACGATTTTAATTTGCTTTTTTAGTATACAAAATCAACTCCTCATTGTGAAACTGGATTTCTAATAACAGCAATACTTTTATATGATCAACTCATCACACTTATTAGCAAGCACAAATTCCACAACACTAGCCAATACCAAAATAATATGCATAATGTATTAACACATAGCTTGTACATATATGTAATGTTAATACTGTTATTCACCAAATAATCTAAGTAATAACAATACTAAAATTACCAGTGAAACTTCAAACTTCCATTTAATGCATAAACTTTTTTTCATTACATGATCCCAGTAAAAAGAACGCATTATAACAAAAAATTGAAAGCACGTTATATAATCCCTCAAATGCCCAACAACTAAATGTCAACAAACTCACAATTCTACGGCAGTCATAATATTACAAATACGACTCTGCAGAGATTTCAAGATCACATTTTTAAAAGCAGCCACTCCTCTCTGATAAAACTTGCTTAAAAACTGTTAAACTCTGACCAAACCAGATTTATTTATGGCAGAAACCTTTTCTATCTGAAATGATTCAGTAAAAGTTTCACAGTTACTCATTCATCCCAAAAAATAGACAATTGAAGCACTTTTAATGAATTGTTACCAAAAAAGGTCAATATCATTTCCACCCCAGTTTTTATATTCTTTTGCATGAAAAAAAATATTTGTTCGACCCAATTGTAGGCTAACTGTTGAGCACAAAGATTATATTACTTAAAAAGGTCAATCGCATTTCCATCCAAGTTTTTATATTCTTTTGCATGAAAACAAATATTTGTTCGACCCAATTGAAGGCTGACTGTTGAGCACAAAGATTATTTTACTTAAAAAGGTCAATCGCATTTCCATCCAAGTTTTTATATTCATTTGCATGAGAAAATATATTTGTTCGACCCAAATTCAAGCTGACTTTTGAGGGCCAAGATTATATTACTTAAACACAGAACTGATGGCAAAAAAACAACTACAGAATAATCCATCACATCCACCATTTACATTCAAACCTGAACGATGGAACTAACTTCCAAAAAATAACTAATGGAAATAATCCGCAGTAACGAACATATCACACTAGGTTTCTTTTCACAATGTATATATATATATCCACAGCGAAGTATTCCTGCAGCGAACACACTGTATACAGAATTCCGCCATCACAACTTTCAGCTGAACGCGCAAAAACACACAAGCGTCTGTGGTAGTGTTAACCCTTTACCACTCAGATACGCACTCGGACGCGTTTGCAGTCCCTTAGAAAATCTAATTCAACATGACACCTTTCTTACTAGATTCAAGTTTTAAAGGCTTCAATTTCAACTCTAAGGTACTGATGAGCAGCAAACAGCATAAAAACCTTAACAGACTGCGAGTTACTCGCAGGCTGTTCTGGTTTGATGCTGTTTGCATTAGCCATTTTCACTTCGCGTCTGAGCGGGAAAGGGTTAATTTTAGGTCAGTGTTTCACATGCCAAATCAGCGTTTGGCGCACACCTAATGCTACGTGTGTTTGTCTCCGAATGTGAAGCTTGGAGACTGTGCATGATTAGAGCCAGAACTGCCCGACATCTGACTGATGCTCACCACGGACGCTGACTGGGAGAGGCCGGTCATCTGGTACTCCGGTTGCCCTTGCCTAAAATGTTGATAGTCAACAAGGGGTTTGGATGTGCTCGTAAATGATGGGTGATAAATTGAACTAAGATGAAAATCCTACTTGTCGTAACTCCAAATGGTTATTGGCCTATATACAATTGTTAATCCAATATTATTTTAGTATATGAATTTCAAATAACAGATAATAAATTTATAACTTCTTTTTTTACCTTTCCTTTGAAATAATAAATATGGTTTACATGCCGTGGTATAGGCTAAAAGACGAAAAGTTTGAAACTTCAACAAAATAACCTGGTTTATTTTTAGACAAATAAACCACATTATTTTTTAAATGAGACCATTCTAGTTTTATAACCATTTTGGTCGCATTCTGTGAAAACTGGGCTTAATGCATATGCATTAAGTGTAATCCCAGATTAGCCGGTGCCATCTGCACAGGCTATTCTGGGACGACACTTTACGCACATTAATTAAGCCAAGTTTGCACAGAAAGCAGCTTAAATGGTTATAAAACTAGAGCGGTCTCATAAAAAAATAATGTTGGATTTACAATTGTTTATAGGCCAATAACCATCCAGAGTTATGACAAATAGGTTTTTCGCCGAAGTCGTATAAATCACGCATCTCAATGACAGGAATCATTTATTTGAAAAACAATAATGCTTAGCCCTTTAACCATTTGCATGCTGGGAAATTTGTTGTCTGCTAAAATGTTGTCAGCTAAATTTCTAAAATAAGCATTTTCTTTGATTTTTTTTCAAAGAATACTATTAGAATAGCAAACAGTTTGGATCCTGATGAGACGCCACGTTCTGTGGCGTCTCATCTGGATCCAAACTGTTTGCAAAGGCCTTCAAAATTCGGTTACAGCGCTCAAAGGGTTAAATTACAATTAAATCATTTTAAGATGAAACTATTGCAATTTCATTTACAGTAGTACACTACATTTTGTATTTTCATGGCATTTTTTTTTAATCTACTCAAATCACTGCAAATTAAACAGGTGGCCATGGCATTATGAATATGGTGTCCGCCAAGCGACCGGGAGGTCAGGGGTTCGATCTTCTCCCATAGACACCAAATACTGGTTCTAGTCCCAGGAAACGGACTCGACAGCGTTTCAAATAAGCCTAAGACTTTTGATGCAATCAAGCTAAAAAAAAATGGGATTAAACTAATAAGACAGGCTATGCTCTTTATCATGCACACTGTATCAAAACTGAGAATGTTCGCATTTCTTACCCTCCTTTAGATTTCATGGCTGCTGGCTTGAGATAATCATCTTGCGCTAACAGCAGCACGTCTGGGCGCATCTCTTTCTTGTATTGTAAGCACTTTCGAATGAACATCTGCAACAGTTGTGAGAATCATAGCATTAATCTATATACCAGGCAAAGTGTTTTATGTTGTTGAGTGATTTAGCTTAAGAGGAATGGCAGGGGAAGAGTTCTAGAATTTATTTCTTCATTAGGATTTTATTCTAACACACAGGTGAAATTCTTTCAATTCTACACAATTTTTCCTTGCACCATTTTTTAAAAGGATTTTATCTGGCATAATCTACATTGTCTCTAAGTATATCTGCTTGACAGACCACTCAAGTTAAATAATCTGGACTACTCAACCCTTTGGCTGCAAAGCAAGAATACTACAAAACTATAACTCAGGCATTTGTACCTTGGCCTCTGGTGTGACTGGTGGCTTGGATGGAAAATCCACCTCTTTTGCATTCAGGATCGTGTTTTCCTCTAGGATAGCAGCCTGTGACAGGTTGTGACCAAAAGGCTGAAAAGAACAGATAAGCACAAGGGTGTGATTTGAGAACAACCTCAGGGGAGGAAAATGCCCTACACCCATTTCAGAGTTCAACTCAACTCTTCATTTGTATATAGATCAAGCAAATTTAATAACTATTTGTTTAAACGGAAATCAGCTGAAAGGCTAAAAAACACACCCCTGTAATGGCATAATAAACATGAATGGCAAAATCTAAAACCTGCATCAAATTTTTATTTTCATTGCCAAGGATCACTCATTATTTCCATAGTAGAAGCAGACAGACCACTGAAGACCAACTTATTTAAGCTTGATGCTGGAGGAACCAGTACCTGGCTGACTTTTGAGAGATTATTTAACAACTGCCAGAGTAAGGGATATCAAACACATGATCTCCTATCACGGAGACACCAAATCTTTCACATATGTGCATAATGTATACACAGATTATAATTGAGTTGCATTTCAAATGTGTATATAAGCAGGGCTTTTTTCTTGATTTGGGGAAAGGGCCTTCCATTTTGGGCGAAAAATTATCAAAAAACTGAACAAGAGGAAGACATTTCCCAAAGTAAGCTTGAACAAAATGCATCTTTTTTAAAGAAATTTTCTGATGGGAAGGGGCCTTTCTCTTGGGGGAAGGGGCCTTTACAAGGCCCTTGCTAAAGAAGGAAAAACAAGTGATGTGTTTGTGAAACACTATGTCCCCCTTTGAGCGATTTTGACCTTTGACCTTGAAGGATGACCTTGACCTTTCACCACTCAAAATGTGCAGCTCCATGAGATACACATGCATGCCAAATATCAAGTTGATATCTTCAATATTGCAAAAGTGATGGCCAATGTTAAAGTTTGTGCAAACAAACCAACAAACAAACAAACAAACCAACAAACAGACAGGTCAAAAACAATATGTCCCCCAGTATTGACTGGGGGACATAAAAAGCCCTGATACATGTGTTTTTTAAATTTAATCTAGCTAATGACATACCTTTTTTCCATAAAGACATTGGTAGAATATCACACCCACTGACCAGACATCGACTTTGGACGAGATTTTCGGTGGGTTTTTACCCACCATAAAACATTCTGGAGGCAAGTACCTAGAACAGATATGCAATAGTGAACAAACTTCATATCAAATCATACAAACTGAAATTAAAATTGAACAAGAATCGTTGAAAACGATGGATGCTCCCCTTATGTTCATAATAAAGTATACGAGAGCACCGCATGCGCGTGCCAACGCTCGGCTGTGGGTGCAGTTTGGAATAAATAAATATATGAAAAAATGGAAAAAGGACTTCTATCAAGTGATCAGAGCCAACATGATCATGGAGTACATCAAGTGCCGTTCATGGAGGTCACAGTGACCTTGACCTTGTGACCCAAAAATGGGTGTGGCGTGTAGAACTGATCAAGGTACATCTACATATGAAGTTTCAAAGTTGTAGGTGGAAGCACTTTGATTTTAGAGCACTCAAAATGTGCAGCTGCATGAGATACATATGCATGCCAAATATCAAGTTGTTATCTTCAATATTGGAAAAGTTATTGCCAATGTTAAAGTTTCCGATGTTTTTTTACCTTTGACCTTGAAGGTCATAATTGACCTTGACCTTTTCACCACTCAAAATGTGCAGGTCGATGAGATACACATAAAAAAAAATACCTTTGACCTTGAAGGATGACCTTGACCTTTCACCACTAAAAATGTGCAGCTGCATGAGATACACATGCATGCCAAATATCTAGTTGCTATGTTCAATATTGCAAAAGTTATGGCCAATGTTAAAGTTTTGGGACGCCACAGACGGCGGATGTCGGAAGGACGAGCTGGCTATGACAATAACTCGGGTTTTCTCTGAAAACAGCCAAGCTAATAAGAGATCAGTCAAATATTGAAGGCGCTATGAGAAACTGTAACCAAAGTGTGACCTTGAGAAAATCTATTATTAGCCTCGGTGACCTTGACCCCAGTGACCTCAAACCTCATCAAAAGGTAGAGGTGCATGCAAGGTACCTACATGCCAAATATGTAAGAGATCGGTAAAGTATTGAAGGCGCTATGAGAAACTGTAACAAAAGTGGGACAGAAAATCTATTATTAGCCTCGGTGACCTTGACCCCAGTGACCGCAAACGTCATGAAAAGGTAGAGGTCCATGCAAGGTACCTACATGGCAAATATGTAATAGATTGGTAAAGTATTGAAGGCCCCATGAGAAACTTAACAAAAGTGGGACGGAAAATCTATTATTAGCCTCGGTGACCTTGACCCCAGTGACTGCAAACGTCATGAAAAGGTAGAGGTCCATGCAAGGTACCTACATGGCAAATACGTAAGAGATCGGTAAAGTATTGAAGGTGCCATGAGAAACTGTAACAAAAGTGTGACGGAAGGAATAACCGAAGTACAAACTGGCAACTATATGCTCCCCATATATATATATATGGGGAGCATAAAAACTTGACAAGCCATAATGTATGCCTTTCGCCAAGTGTTAATCACTTTTAATTCCCACATTTGGTCAATCTACACAAATGTTAATGGTACGGTTAGGGTATTATTGCGTACCAATGTTATCTGCACTATGCAATAGTAAAGTTATTTGCATCTGTATGGATACTTTTTTCAATAGTAGTTCAGTCCTATTACGGCGGTCCGTAAAACCCACTCACTTTTTTCTTGGGCAGACTGGATTACCAGTTCCCTGGGCAGACTGGATTACCAGTTCCCTGGGCAGACTGGATTACCAGTTCCGTGTGAACTTAATCAAGTCAGTAACTGACAAATGCCCCTAATTTAAAGGAGTTAAAGGAAGATTACCCCAGAAATTATTTCATGAACAATCACCATACAACTTATGTGGCACAGCCTGGAATCAAACCCGCAATCCGCTCACCAGTATGTGCCTGCCCTCTGGGAAGTGAGGTCCATTCCGTCATGATTAGTGGTCTCATCCCCCCCCCACCCCTGCGTACAGCCAAAGACTCACCAGTATGTGCCTGCCCCCTGGGAAGTGAGGTCCATTCCATCATGATTGGTGGTCTCGTCATCCATGATCTTACTGAGACCAAAGTCCGTGATCTTGATTTCACCACTCACCGACGTTATACCAGTCATTGACGAAGCTGTGGAGGTTATTTCAAATGAGTATTTTTATATTTTATGCTTTCCGGTGGTTTATAGAGAAATATCAGTGATACTGGTCATTGACGGTTTCAAACAGTGAAAATTAACAGTGAAAATAATTTTCATTGTTTTACTGGAACTATTTTTATTATTACAAAAAAAACAAGAGTGCCAAACTGTCACAAGATACGCCCGTTCGAAGGTTTTNGAGGCACTTCTTTCTAAAAAAAATTTTTTTTTTTTTAGGGGGAATTTTTTCCCCAAAAAGGGGAAAAAGTATACTTTTTTGATGGGGAACACAGGGCTTAGTGCATGTGCGTTAAGTGATGTCCCAGATTAGCATGTGCAGTATGAACAGGCTAATCAGGGACGAAAATTTCAGCTTTGATGGTACCTTTTGTTTAAAGAAAGTCTCTTCTAAGCAAAAATCCACTTAAGGCGGAAAGTGTCGTCCTTTATTAGCCTGTGTGGACTGCATTGGCTAATGTGGGACGAAACTTTGCGCACATGCATTAAGCTCAGTTTTCTCATGGCGAAGCTCAAATGTATTTAAGACCATCTCGGATGACACTTAAGGAACATGCATTAAGCCCCATTTTTGAGACCATCATGGACACTGACCAGTGTGTTATTGCAGTGTTTTTTTTCACCTAAGAATGGTGGCGGGGCCCTTCAAAAGCGGAAAAGAGTTGTGTTTTAGGAAAAGGGGAAAATTAAAAATTGAAACTTTTACATGTTATGATATTTATTATATGAATACACATGTATGTATGCAGGGGTTTTCCTACTATTTCAGCGATGTTCCTTGTCCAATTGGGAAAAGTACCCGTACCGGTCCAATTGGGAAAAATCGAGTCGTGAAAACCTCAAAATTGGGAAAAATCGAGTCGTGAAAACCTCAAATTGGGAAATTGGTTTATTTGATTTTTTGCTCCCAAATACTTTAAAAATGAAAACTAANAAATGGGAAAGTGCCGTTTACCGGTACTTTATAAAGAAGGAGGAACATCGCTGTATTTAACCAAGGCCGTGAATCGGACCCGATCCCAAAGCAAACAGAACCAATCAGAACTGAAATTGTAAATAATTCCCAATTTCCATTTTTGCTATTTTTTTTGTAACTTCTGGAGAGGATTTTTTTTAATCGGGGAAAAATATATACTTTTTCTGGTGGGAAATGGGGCTGAATATCAGCCCCAAAACTGCAATAAAGAAACACTGTATAATATTGTGAATGCAGGTTACGTGGAAGATGTGTACTGGTATGCACAGACCCTCTACCACACAGGCCAGTATCACCGCGCAGCTCACTGCATCCTCAACAGGAAACTCCACAAGGTGAGCCAAGGCTTTTTAGTGTGTGTGTATTTTGAAGTTTATGTGGTCTTTCCGTGTCTGAGGCTGCATTATGTGAGGACCTAGAGCGTGTCTCAGCACTCCTACCTCATTTGCTGACTACACTCAGAAAGTTAGGGCGAATTTTGAATTATAGCTGCAATTTTGTCGCTACATGTATTTTGTTTACTAAAAAAAAAAATCAATTTTGGTGTAGTCTTGTTTTGTGGGGGAGGGAAACTGAAGTACATGTACCAAGAGAAAACCCCACCTGTCCTGTATGGATACCGTAAACTCACATGTGCCGGGAACGGGGATTGAACCTGGGTCACCTTGCGTACCAACAACTGAACTTACCGGACAACTGGCTTTTTAACCAGGTTTTCCCAAGGAAAAAACTGGTTATTAGATTGGCGAATGCGGGCGGGCGGGCTGGCTGGCAGGCGGGCGGAACAAGCTTGTCCGCTCTCTAATTCAAATAGTTTTCATCCGATCGTTACAAAATTTGGTCATAAGTTGTATCTAGACAATATCTGGGTCAAGTTCGAATATGGGTCATGCCGGGTTAAAAACTAGGTCACAAGGTCACTTAGTGCGTTTTAAACATTGAGCATGTTGTCCGCTCTCTAATTCAAATAGTTTTCATCCGATCTTTACGAAACTTACTCAGAAGTTGTATCTAGACAATATCTAGGTCAAGTTCGAATATGGGTCATGCCGGGTTAAAAAGTAGGTCATGGGGTCACTTAGTGCGTTTTTAACATTGAGCATGTTGTCCGCTCTCTAATTCAAATAGTTTTCATCCGATCTTTNCGGGTCGCTACCCATAGCAGGGGGAATTTTCGCGGCGTTTCCCTTTTGGGGGGATTTTTTACTTACTCTCTAATTATAACATTTGTACATGTTTGCACTATATTCATTGCTTTTTTCATAATTTAGTATGTTTGACAAGATTAAATTAAAATAGAATTGAGATATAATAATCATGAGACACATCTATCTATAATTTTTTTTTTTTAGGGGGAATTTTTCCCCCAAAAAGGGGAAAAAAGTATACTTTTCAGGGGGGGGGGGGAATGCGGCCGAATTTCGGCTGTGGATTTGACAGATTGAGGGCCCTGTACAAAAACAATCATTTGAAAGATAAAATAAAAAAAAAAAATTGTTGGATTCATTGAGATATCAATTTTAATTCACTCGTGATCATAGAATTTTTTTTCCATCTAATCCAACAAATATCCTCTATAAAATGAGCCTACTTCTGGCAAAACTGGGCTTAATGCATGTGCGTAAAGTGTCATCCCAGATGAGCCTGTGCATTCCACACAGGCTAATCTGGAACGACCCTTTCTGCCTAAACTGGATTTTCGCTTTGATGAGACTTCCTTTAAAACGAAAAATACCACAGAAGCAGAAAGTGTCGTCCCTGATTAGCCTGTGCAGTTTGCACAGGCTAATCCGTTACGAAACTTTCCGTCTAAACTGGATTATCGCTAAGAAAAGACTTCCTTTAAACGACAAATAGCATTGAAGCCGAAAGTGTTGTCCCTGATTAGCCTGTGCAGATAGCAAAGGCTAATCTGGGAAGACACTATACGCACATGCGTTAAGCCCAGCTTTTTCAGAACTGCTCAAATGTTTTTTTTCAAGCGTCCAAATCTGACATTCTTGTGTTAAATCATTCACGTTGTTCAACAAATTTTATTTCAGACATTTACATAATTGCATGCACTGGCAACAGTAGTTGAGACAAGGCAGTCCAAGAGACAGCTAAATGCCCTCAGGGGTTTTTTTGGCCCGATTTTATAGCCGAATAACGGCTATGTTCCCAATGGCAAAAAGTATACTTTTTTCCCAAAATTTGGTAAAAAAATCCCAATTTCCAAAAAAAAAAAAAAAAATTTTTTTAATTTTTTTTTATAAGTGTCTAATGATTATTTTATCTCAATTTTATTTCAATTACATCTAAAAAAGTTTACAATAAGGATTTATATGATTTTGTTCTGTTAATTTGAATTATTATTAAGACTTATATCAAACTAGTTTTCCCCAATTCAGTAGATTTTTGCGCGAACAAATTTCAATCCTGAATTTATTTTCCCAATTTCTTGAAAACGCCGATAAAATTCCCAATTCCAAAGCCATGGGCTATCTTCCCAAAAAGTGGAAAAAAAAAACCTGGCCCTGCCAAGACTTTTGGGAGATTGAAGTGGCAACCATGATTTTCAGCCAGCATGATTGACTCATGACGTCTGGACATCTTCTGAATGACATTTACTTTCATGAAAATCTTTCAAAGGGAATAGGAGATATGAAGCATAGACAAAAACAATGAAGGCTAAACTATTGACCTTCAAGTGTGACTTTGACCGATTGCCACTGACTTCTGCGTTCTTAGCATTTTCTCAATTACCTTTACAACGTAGCAAAGTTGCATGAAATACCTTCAATAAGTATAGAAGAAATAGTGCAGGCACACAAATGGAGGCTCAAACATCTGACCAAGAAGTATGACCTTTACCTTCTGAACATGGTCTCAATGCCCTGAACATTGTAACAAAGTTTCACAAAAATCCTTCAATTGGTTAAGAATATATGGACCTGCCACCAAAATAGCTCAAACTTTTCACCTTGAAGTATGACCTTGACCATGCATGACTGACTCCTTCCTACTACACATCATCTCAACGACCTAATCATCCAACAGCCACAGCGAATTTCCTTAAATGGGTATATGCAAAACGGGCAGACAAAACAATTAAGGCTCAAACCGTTGACCTTTAAGAAGGACCTTGACCTTTAAGAAGGACCTTGACCTTTGAGAAGGACCTTGACCTTTGAGAAGGACCTTGACCTTTAAGAATGACCTTGACCTTTCGTCAGCTTGACTTACTCATGCCTGATCTTAACATTTGAGGCAAGTTACATGAAAATTCTTTAAAGGCTATAGGAGATATGGAGTGGACATGAAAATGGAGTCTAAAATCTTTGACCTTGATGTACCACCCTGACCTTGAGCCGGCTTGACTTAATCAGGCCTTCTGCAAAGCGTCTCAATACCCTTAACATTTGAGGCAAGTTTCAAGAAAATTTGTTTAACTGTATAGGAGATATGGAGTGGACTTGTTAGGGACAGACTGATGGACTTACTGACTGAAGGACTGGCGGAAGAAGGGCATTCCTATATCCCCCCCCCCCATCAGCTTTGCAGCAGAAAAATAAAAATAAACCATTCTTGCAAAAAGGTTTATGTCACATTAATATTCAATTTTCATTCAAATTTTGGAGTTCTTGAACTTAAAACATTAAAACAGTACTTACATCCATTTTGGGCAGGATGTCCCAGTAATATATTACCTGAAAACAAATTATAGCAAAGTATAACAACAGCATTCAAAAAGTGAATGTGGATTCTATCGCGTACATGGCCCGCGTTCATGCAATACAGACCAGGAATACGGGCACCTTAGAAACCCAGAATTTTAACTTGTTTACTGGTATAAACTTGCAAATATAAGCATTTAAAATTTGTAAGCAAGTAAACATGTCTAAACATATATGATCAGCGCTCTGTGAAAACTGCTCAATGCACCTGCGTTAAGTCTCCTCCCCGAACAGCATGTGCTTAACAGGGATAACACTTTCCGCTTTTATGGAATTTTTTGTTTAAAGGAAGTCTCAACTAAACATAAATCCATTCTATGTAGAATCTCTTCCATGATAAGCCTGTGCAGACTGCACAGGCCAATCTTGGACAATACTCAACGCACATGCATCACACAAGGTTTTCCCACAATGAGGCTGGTAAATTTATTTATACCTACCAGGTTTTAAATCATAGTAAATCACAGGTGGCTTAATTTTATTGAAATACTTGAGGCTAATACATACGTTCAGTGTTTTTTTTAAACCATTTTGGGAATATGGATGGGTCCCTTTAGATTTGGAAAAATCGCTGCATTTTTAACTCAAATTGGGAAATTATTGTTTAAGTTATTTTTTTAATATTTTTTTTTTGATACCCTCAATTGTGAATTTTAAGGTCCCATTTGGGAAAAATATATACTTTTTTCGGTCCAGATTTTTAACGAAAACAAGAGATGTGTTTGTCAGAAACACAATGCGCCGCTTTGATTTTTTGTTTTGACCTTTGACCTTGAAGGATGACCTTGACCTTTCACCACTCAATATGTGCAGCTCCTTGAGATACACATGCATGCCAAATATGAAGTTGATATCTTCAATATTGCAAAAGTTATGACAAAACTTTAATATTATTAAAGTTTTGGACAGACAGACAGAGTGACAGACAGACAGACAGGCCAAAAACAATATACCTCCCTTTTTTTAAAGGGGACATGAAAACACACACTAACGTTTATACCTACCAGGTTTTAAATCATAGTGAATCACAGGTGGCTTAATTTCATTGAGATACTTGAGCGCGCTGACTGTCTGACAGACTATGGACCGCGCCTCTTTCTCGGGGATGCATTTGTTCTGCTTCAGATAGAAGTCCAGATCATTCCCTTCACAGTACTCCAGTACTGTACAGAATCTGAAACATAAGAGCTTGATAATTAGAGTCTCATTCGGGGAAATCCAGGATAAAAGCATGTGTGTAAAGTGTCGTCCCAGATTAGCCTGTGCCCTCCGCACAGGATAAACAGGGACAACACTTCCCACTTTTATGGAATTTTTCGTTTAAAGGTAGTCTCTTTAAACGAAGTTCCAGTCTAGGCGGAAAGTGTTGTCCCTGATTAGCCTGTGCGGACCAAACGCACATGCATTGGACCTATTGGAACTTTGATTTAAATACTATATTCTACACACATTTGTTTTCACTGTCAGTAGAAAAATCGTAATCTTAATACAAACTTAGCTATTAAAAGGAAACTAGAAAGCCTAATACAAACTTAGCTATTAAAAGGAAACTAGAAAAAGCCTAATACAAACTTAGCTATAAAAAGGAAACTAGAAAGCCTAATACAAACTTAGCTATTAAAAGGAAACTAGAAAGCCTAATACAAACTTAGCTATAAAAAGGAAACTAAAAAGCATAACAGAAATTCAAGATTGAAAATCTTTCTGACCGTTTAAAAATTACCATGACAGTTTTCTTATCACACTAACTGGCCAATTTTTCTACGGTTACAGCCACAACTGCCCCATACTGAATGGACCTTTGAACAATTAAAATCAAGTCATCAGTACGGAACCATGTGGCGTGTTCTAAGATAACTGGGCAAAATGCTTGTGTGTAAAGTGTCATCCCAGATTAGCCTGTGCAGTTCGCACAGGCTAATTCGGGATGACACTTTCTGCCCAAACTAGATTTTCGCTAAGAAGGGACATCATTTAAACAAAAAATTCCATAAAAGCGGATATTGTCGTCCCTGATTAGCCTGTGCAGTCTCCTATGCAGACTGCACAGGCTAATCTGGGATGACAATTTACGCACAAGCATTTTGCCCAGTTTTGTCAGAACACTCCACAAATGAGTACAGTGGGTTACTTACGAATTATTATCTATTTCAAAGACATCGTATAATCTGACTATTCTTGGATGATCCAAGCTCTTGTGAATCTTGTATTCCCGCAAGGCATGCCTGAAAAGTAAAACATCGCAAAGTTTTTTTTCTTCACAATTTTGGGAATGGGGCTGGGGCCCTTCGTATTGGGAATTAACTGTCGAGCACTGAGCTAGCCAGACCAATGGTTATCATGATGACATTATCGTTTATCATAAGGATTATCAATTGAGATGCGAATCATAAGGGCTTAACCCTTTGCATGCTGGGAAATTTGTCGTCTGCTAAAATGTTGTCTGCTGAATTTCTAAAATTATTAATTTCTTCACTTTTTTCAAGGAATACTATCAGAATAGAAAACAGTTTGGATCCTGATGAGACGCCACGTTCTGTGGCGTCTCATCTGGATCCAAACTGTTTGCAAATTCCTTTAAAAATTGGTTCCAGCGCTCAAAGGGTTAATGTACTTAGTTTTAACTTATTTATTTTAGCTCGATTGCATCGAAAGCCAAATGCTTATTGAAACGCTCGAGTCAGTTTCCTGGGTAGAACCAGTACTTGATGTCTTTAAAGGAGATCAAAAGAACGCTCCCAGAGCGGGAATCGTACCCATTACCTCCCAGGCGCGAAGCGGACACCATATCCACTACGCCACGGCGGCCTCTGAAATGTACTTACTTGATATAGTTTGCCTTCTTATCATCTTTCCACTCTCTGTTTAACTGGTGAATCTTGCATGCTACATATCTTTGCTCCTTCAGGTCAAAGCCCTGGATGATGTGGACAAAGGTGTGATTTACATTACAAATACAAATACATAGCATTTATATAGCGCAAAAATTATGAACATATTCTACTCATATTCACAATAACATATTAAGCATTAAGACAAAAAATTGTAATAAATATACTTTTCTGTTCAATAGATTTAAAACAATCAAAAACAATCAGAATTCAATATTATAGTTCATAAAAATGCAGACTTCATATTAGTCCGACTAACATCAAATATACTTAAGGGCATAATTTTTTTACTGAATCTGTCACAGACATTCACTTAACAAGGGCTGTTTGTAAAACATGCATGCCCCCCAAATGGGCTGTCAGTTGTAGTGGCAGCCATTGTGTGACCTTGACCTTTGACCTAGTGACCTGAAAATCAATAGGGGTCATCTGCCGGTCATGACCAATGTCCCTATGAAGTTTGTGACCTCAGGCCTAAGCGTTCTTGACTTATCAACTGGAAACCATGTGGTGGACGGACCGACCGACATGTGCAAAACAATATACCCCCTCTTCTTCGAAGGGGGGGGCATGATAAGTACAACTGACAAGTGCAATCCTTTATGACTTCTACTTTGCAGAGATTACCAAAGCAATATTTTAATATTTACAAATCTCTGTCTAGAATTCTCAATAGCAAAAGGCTTAATGAATCAAATCTCAACGCTCAATCAATTTTTTTGTTTTACATTTATTAACGATCATGCGTAGGTATGCATGTTCTTTTCACGTGTTTTTATGTCCTCACCTTATGCACTTCACTGAAACCTCCTTTGCCGATCAGATTTAATAACAAGTATCTCTCGTTCAGGATTGGATGGTCTTTAAACCTGCAAACAGCATGTAAATAAGCCATGTACATATTTTTGAAAAATCTTACAGCAATATTAAAGAATTCAATTACTCTTCTTACACAGAAATAATGAACCCTTATTTCAACACTTCAATTTGCCCAAAACCTTTAAATAAACATGGTACTCATATGAACATACAACAACAACAACAAAACAGTTTGATGTTTTTAAGGCATAAAACATATCATTATTATATGACATGGCGATTTAATTAAATTCCAATGTTTATTAAAGATCAACCCTTTCTAAAATAAAATCTTAGATATTCCATTAAGACTTACTGCTAGATTTAATATATTTTTATGACACTTTACCAACAAAATAAAATGCAACACTCCACTAACAAACCTGGAACTATCTTCATTGTGGATCCGTTTCAGTTCTCGTATATGAAGGTTTCGTTCCCGTTCCAATTTCTCTAGCTCAAGTTGAAGGTCGACGTCCTCCTTTTTCAAGGCCGCTTGTCGAAGTTTCATGATGTCATCACGTTCATAGAACTCCGATAACGTAAACCTGCAAGCCCACATTTTTCATTATCAATATGACTTTCAGCCAAGGACAATTTTTGAACCCTAACTTCAATACTGTTTTATAGCCGAATATGAACTTAAGTTTAAACCTATTCATTTCGGCTCAATTGCATCATAAAGCCTTAGGCTTCTTGAAACACTCCTGAGTCTGTTACCTGGGTAGAACCAGGACCTGGTGTCTTGAGGGGAGATCTAAAGAACGCTCCCACTGTGTGGATCCAGTTTTTTTTCCCCTTTTTGGGAAGATAGCCATGGCTTTGGAATTTTATCGGCATTTTCAAGAAATTGGGAAAATAAATTCAGTAGCCTTCTTTGGTAGCACTTTAGTACAACCATATATATTGATATAACTCTGTATAATAATTCAAATTAAAAGATCAAAATCATATAAATCATTATAATGTACTTTGTTACATGTAATTGAAATAAAATTGTGATAAAATAATCATTAGACACTTCTAAAAAAAAAAAAAAAAAATTAAATTGGGATTTTTTCCTAAATTTTGGGAAAAAAGTATACCTTTTGCCATTGGGAACATAGCCGTTATTCGGCTTTAAAATTGGGCCAAAAAAAAACTGGGATCAAACCCACCTATGATGACCAATATGACCTTGTTTTTTGAGGTAGAAAGACGAGTGATACACGCGACACATTGTCTTATGATGGTGGACATTCATGCCAAATTATTTCAAAATCAATTATTATATGCCAAAGTTATGGCTGAGACACACAATTTTAAACAGTTGGACTTAAAAGACGGATGGATTGAAATATGCCGCCTTCTTTGAAGGGGTGCATAAAAACTGTCAAATTTATTTGTTAATTGATTTTGTGATTTGTAAAATTAATAGTGACTGTGATAACATAACTTGTTATACATCATTGACTTAATTGATTTACTCAAATTTAACAAGGGCTGTTTGTAAAACATGCATGCCCCCCATATGGGCTGTCAGTTGTAGTGGCATCCATTGTGTGAATATGTTTTTTGTTTCTGTGAACGGTGGTGGTGGGTGGTGGTGGTGGGTGGGTGGTGGTGGTTGGTGGTGGGGAGTGGTGGTGGGTGGGTGGTGGTGGTTGGTGGTGGTGGTGCTTACTGCTTCAGGTCACTCTGACCTTGACCTTTTACCTAGTGACCTATAAATCAAGAGAGGTCACCTTCCGGTCATGACCAATGTCCATATGAAGTTTCGTGATCCCAGGCCTAAGCGTTCTTGAGTTATCATCCGGAAACCATTTTACTGCTTCAGGTCACTGTGACCTTGACCTTTGACCTAGTGACCTGAAAATCAATAGGGGTCATCTGCCGGTCATTACCAATGTCCCTATGAAATTTCATGATCCCAGGCATATGCGTTCTTGAGTTATCATCCGGAAACCATTTTCCTATTTCCAGTAACTGTGACCTTGACCTGAGACCTTTGACCTAGTGACCTCAAAATCAATAGGGGTCATCTGCGAGTCATGATCAATGTTCCNTTGTCCGGAGCATAACTCTAAATCTACTTAAGGGATTTACTTGAAACTTGAAATATAAACAGATGGCAACTAGGAGAAGTGCAGTAAACTTGCAGGCCTTTTTCTGTCTATTTGGGGAAAAAGTACCTAGCAAAATGGGGATTTTTCGAGTCGCGAAATCTTCCAAATTGGGAAGAATTTTCATCGACAAAAGCATTAATTGGGCAGGGGTTTTTCCAGCCATTTTGGATAAAAATCATATAAATTATGGTTATATATTTTGTAGGTTGTTTAAAAAATAAAATTGAGATAAAGAGTCTAATAATCATAAGTCATAAGACACTTCTTTCGAAAAAAAAAATTTTGGGGGGGGGGGGGATATTGCATATTTGGCATGGGGAATGGGTCCGACTATCGGACCCGTGAGATAGGCAGAAAAAGGCCTGACATCATTCTTCATATGAAACAGTGTGCCAATGACATAAGCACCGTTGGATTTTTTGCTTCTAAGTCTACAATACAGATCCCGGTCACGCCCACTGGTGACAACATTGTATACTCACATATTGAACACCTTGTGGTGACGGAGATTTCGCCCCTACCTGGGACACACACTGACTACGACTAGGGGATTGACCAGTCTGTAACATAGCAGAGAACATGTGAGCATCGTTCTGCGAAAACTGGGTTTAATGCATGTGCATCAAGTGTTGTCCCAGACTAGCCCATGCAGCCTGCACAGGCTAATCTGGGACGACACTTTCCCACTATTCAGTTTTTTTTCTACCTTTTTTTACACGTAGGATGTTATGTTTATGATTGCACATCATTGACACTTGCTTACAATAAGTGGCTTTTCCTTTTCCCTTCATTTTTGTAATTTCAGCCTCGTATAAGATGCTATCAGAATTCAAGATGCACATAAACTATTATAAACTGTGTCAACATTTTGTCATTGAAATGTATAGTAATGTTACCGTAGTTAATCCTAGCATTTCATCCTTACCTTATTAAAATAATCGTTTATCTTCTTCCCGTTTGCCTCTGGTCTATTATTCTTTGCGGCAAGCACTGTAAGGATGGAGGAGTGAATTCGTTACAACATGGTTTGGTGATTTGGTGATTGGGTTACAGTGATTTGGTTACAGTTTTTTACCATGGAGAACTGATACAAATTATTCTTTTCAATTTTTGTGCTACCGGGGTATTACAAATGGACTTTCAGTGCAGATTCAGTGAATTTAAAAATACTTTAAATCATCTTAAAAATTAACAAGGACAATAAACTGTCATGCTTTTTTACAACAATATACATAAGATATACTGTGTGACTGTAATTTCATAGAACTCTGAAAACAATTCATTATTCATAAATCAACTTAGTGATATAACATAAAGCACCAAATGGTAATCCTAGGGCTTTCCTATTATAAACAAGTGCCTTAACTTACGGCCGTCTGGGTTGCTATCACTGTTGGTTGGTTTTCGTTTCCGTTTTCTTTCTGAAGGTGTTCGTTTTTCAGGGGTGTGAATCTAAAATACACAGACAGTGAAGCAAGTCAAACAATACAAATGACAAAACGGGGCTTAAGGCATGTGCAAAAAGTGTCGCCCCAGATTAGCCTGTGCAGTCTTCCTTTATGATGCTACGAATCTGAGCATACTTACTTCAAAAGTAACCCATGTGTGGCTTGCAAACACATCTTTTTTTAGCCACTGAATTAAATAAAATTTCGTGACTACTGAATTCTAAATTTTCATGGACTTGAGATACTGCGCCATTCATTTTACGTGATAGTTACAAATAATTACCACACATTATTTAACATGTGAATCAGTGACAATTATCCAATTACATGTACTAAAACTCTAAGCCCTTTAATGCACCTTATCAGTCAGAATACTATCACCCTCAAAGCCTCATACAGCACACTAACCAGTCTTAAAGAGGTCGCTATGGCGTAGTGGCTATGGTGGCCGCCTAGCGACAGGGAGGTCACAGGTTCGATCTCCACTGTTGGAGCCCTCTTTACATCTCCCCCACAGACACCAAGTACTGGTTCCAACCAGAAAACAGACTCGAGAGCGTTTCAACAAGCTTTTGGCTTTCAAAGCAATCCCGCTAATATAAATAGGTTTAAACTAACCAGTCCTAATTCTTGGTCCTCCTTATCGATGGAGCCTGCACTGAGGTTGCTGTTGTTGTCGCCAGCTGCCTGCATAGGAAGTTGCAGACCAACACCACCAACAGTATTGACTATGCCACCAACACTATTAACTATGCCACCAACGACTCCAGCGCTCATAGAACCCTGCAAACTGGCCGGCTGGTTCAACGGCTGAAACTGAGGTCAAACGCAGGTGACTAACATGACATAGACAGGGCTTTTTCTTTTCTTATAGATGGAGCTTACTTTTTAATTAAAAGACATTATTCCAATAAGAAAAAAATCTGATCAAGCAATTTCCCCCTAAAATTGATCTTAAGTCAGGACTTTTCATTGCACTCATATGAAAATGTTCCTCAATATACCAAAAGCAATCCTGTATCCAACCACAAGAGCACCGCATAGCGGGTGCCAACGCTCGGCTGTGGGTGCTTGGATTATTTTTTTTAGACCTTTGACCTTGAAGGTCATCATTGACCTTGACCTTTTCACCACNACGAAATTTCGTGCTGACGAAAATAAATGGTTTCACAGTAAGTGTCACATCGACCTTGTTTTCCAATCGAAAGCACGTGCAATTTTGTTATCTGTGATTTCAAATAATGTTTACATGTTTACATGAATTATTTGCTTGAAATAAAGTTTAAACTTAGTCATTAAAATTTGTTCAACATTAACCCGTATTCTAATATTCTTTTGTGGACAAAACCATATGACCATAGTTGTTCTGACACATGTCCCTTCAAAAATTCTTTTGTTTACAATCATCAACACATAAAGGTCATCAAACTGTGAAAGTTTATGCAAGATCCACCAAATAGTTAAAGAGGAGTTTTAAACAAGCTTAAGAACATACATGCGGACAAATGGACAAAGTGCTCCCACTTCGAGGGGGCATAAAAACATGCTACTCTGCACCAAAATCAGAGAACATGTCCCAATCCAAGAGAGGTGAAAAAAAACCTGCATTATGTGAATATACTAGAAGTACTGTAGTACTGCTATGAAACACGCACTTTGTGACATCATTGAAGGCCCAGCCGTCAACCCAGTTTTCTACAAAGGTTGCGCCTTGTCTCTGCGTCACAAACTGCCCAAGTCGCAAACGATTCTCCATACTTTTCTGCCGCGTTGTCTTCTTTTCTAAAACACTCTGAAAAAGTAAATTAGTGACTCAAAAATTAATTTAGGCTCAACTTAAAAGTGAAATTTTTTTGTGATCTATAAAACAGCTTCAATTCCGTATATTAAGCAACAGAATAAAAATAAATTGGCCTGAGCATTTTGCCCCACGCATGAAAACTTGTCAGATTTGTTAACTTTCCATATCAGAGCTTCAAGTCTTGATTTGGGAAAAGGGTAAGCCTTCCATATTAGAGAGAAACAAGTAATGTGTTTGATAAACACTATGCCCCCTTTTGAGTGATTTTGACCCATATATTTGACCTTTGACCTTGAAGGATAATCTTTACCTTACACCATTCAAAATGTGCAGGTCCATGAGATACACATGCATGCCAAATATCAATTTGCTATCTTCAATATTGCAAAAGTTATGACCAAGGTTAAAGTTTTGGGACAGAATGACAGATAAACAGGCCAAAAACAATATACCCCCTCTTCTTCGAAGAAGGGGGGCATAAAAAAATACAAAACTGAAAAAGGTGAAAAATTAATTCCAAGGTTTATTAGTAATTTGGGGAATACTAAAATCATTTTTAATAAATTCTGTTGGGGGAAGGGGCCTTTAAAAGGCCCCTTTTAAAGAAGGTAACATGACATGTGACAGTGTCAATTGGACACTGATGCTTCCACATTCCTCTTTAGGCTTAAAACTCTGCTTATAGCAAAAACAGGCGTTAAATGGCAGTGTGACATTTGAGGTAATGAGAAAGGTGATTAAGCAACACGCAATCTCCTCGAAATTGTAATTTGAGGTAAGTTATCTTAAAATTGGATGATGTTCCATCCTGGACAAGCTGTTTTAAAGCCAAATTTGACCTTTGACCTCATTTGAGGTAAGTTATCTTAAAAACCAATAATAAATGACAAAGTGACAGTCCAGATGAGCTGTTTTAATGGCCAAATTTAACCTTTGAACTATAAGCGTGACCTTTACCTTTGAGATAAGGAGACAAGTGTTACACGACAACTCATTTTATGATGGATTGCATTTGTGCAGAGTTATTTAACCCTTTGAGCGCTGGAACCGAATTTTGAAGGCCTTTGCAAACAGTTTGGATCCAGATTAGACGCCACACTCTGTGGCGTCTCATCAGGATCCAAACTGTTTGCTATTCTGATAGTATTCTTTGAAAAAAATTGAAGAAAATGCTAATTTTAGAAATTTAGCAGACAACATATTAGCAGACAACAAATTTCCCAGCATGCAAAGGGTTAAAAATCATCACTGTATGGCTAAGTTATGGCTAAGACTGAAATTTTTAAGCGCTTTTATTGCCCAACTTGACCTTTGAGGTAGGGACACAGTTGTTCCACGCGACATGTCATCTAATGTTTTACCTTTGTGCCAAGTTATTTCAAAATCAATCAAAATATTTCAAAATAATGGCTAAGACAGGAATTTAAAGCCAATTTGACCTTTAACCTCTAAGTGTGACCTTGACCTTTGAGGAAGCATGACAGTGTTAGTCACAGCATGCCATCTTATGATGGTGGACATTTGTGCAAAGATATTTCAAAATCCATGGAGACAAGGCTAAGTTATGGCCAAGAATAGAAATTTTGCATCAACGTCCAGACAGACAGTGCAACTGCTATGTGCCACCGTCTTTGTTAGGGCGGCATAAAAAACCTGCATGTCATTCACAAGGTGTTGAAAAAAAAATAATTTGAGCTTTACACAAAACAAAACAGGGCCTCTTTTTCTTTGCTTTTTGTTTTGTATTTGTTAAAACAGAATTACCATTTTGATAGGAAACAATATAATTTCACAAACCTTTTCTATCAGTAGTGTCTTGTTGACATTTAAGCATTTTTGTAAATTGTCTTTATGTTTCTCAATCAGTTTTTGCTGGGCTGTCAACTGCCTCCGCAACTCTTCATTTTGCTACAAGGAAACAAAAGTATACATTGATTTGAAATTATAAGAGCCTTGTTCTGGGAAAACTGGGCTTAATGCATGTGCCAGGCCTTTTTCTGTCTATTTGGGGAAAAAGTACCTAGCAAAATGGGGATTTTTGGAGTCATGAAATCTTCCAAATTGGGAAGAATTTTCATCGACCAAAGCATTATTTGGGTGAGGGGATTTTTTTTGATAATTGGGGAAAAAAATTCATATTTGGCATGGGGAATGGGTCCGACTATCGGACCCGTGAGATAGGCAGAAAAGGCCTGTGTGCTTAAAGTGTCGTCCCAGATTAGCCTGTGCAGTACGCACAGGGTAATCAGGGACGACACTTTCCACCTAAACTAGATTTTTGATAGTGTTTGATTACATGTTCATGTTCAAAAAAAACACTTCTTTCAAACAGAAAAATCCATAAAAGCGAAGAGTGTTGTCCATGATTTGCCCATTTTACACACACACATGCATCAAGCCCAGAGGCTAATTTATTAGGTACATTTTCTTTACAGATTCAGTAGTTATATTTATCTTTTTAACAAACCAAGCTGATTAATTATCAAGCAAAGCATATACTTTTCTGTTTCTCGTATTGTATTTTAGTACCAAAGGTTTCTCACTGGAAACTACACTTACAACCACAATTCTATGAGTATGGTTTTAAATGGAGAAAGGAAAATTCTACATTGCTTATAAGTGGGTATGTTAAGCTGTTGATTTATACATAAATTACACGAAAGCATATTAGAACAAGCAAATTCATTCAAATGATATCCACAGCCAATTTCAAAATTGTGTGACAGATGGACGCTAAACCCCACTTCCATATCCCTCCGCCTTTGACGGGTGATAATAACAGATACATGGAGAGATGAGTGTAAAACTGTTGTAACAGTATCTGCAACCATTTCATCATCAAATACACCAGTTTCACGCTCAATACCACACTATAATATCATACAGCTTTTTTGTAAATATCAACAGAAACTGTTTTAAGGACTGACCCTATTCAGCTCTTCAATTTTCTGGTTCTTTTCTTCAATCTCATTGGAAGTACTCAACTCGACTTCAGTCTGAAAACAAAAAACACGCAATTTAACAATTAAATTCATGAAACCTCAGAAAATAATGTCAAATTTCAAAGGAATTACACCACATTTTTATATTAAGCTGTAAGATTCTATATTAAGTCATTAACTTAAACTGGGTAAATTGAGCAATATTTTATAAATAAAATGCATAAGCAAATCTAACACATTACCCTAATAGAATTAAGTTTTGTTTCTGGTAGAATATCTAGGGAACACAAACGTCTGTACACAATGCATTAAGAGGGGATATTTACAAAGAACATGAATCACAAATAATGCACATGTAATCAAACACTAACATAAATTTGTCAACATCTTTCAAATATCCCCTCACCACAGTTTATTCACAATGTAAAGTTTATTATTTCAGAGATATTTCAGAGATGGGTCATACATGTTGTTTTGTTTCTTATTGTTTTGTTCTTTTAGTATGTGGATTTGTTAAGCGTGTCCATGCACAGTTTTTTACGACTTACCACATATTGTTGGACAATATGATACGTAATTAAAACAAGAGGGCCAAGATGGCCCTAGAGAGCTCACCTGTGAAATGAGCTTGCCCAGTGGCATGATTTGAACAATCTTTGTTACATATCAAATAGCAAAGCTGCATGCTTTGTGAATAAAGATAAACAAGGTTTTTCAAGTTCGACCTGGTCCATGTTTTTCAATGGACCGGGACCACTTTTAAACTAAACCAACATTAAGACAAACATTTTGACAAAGTTACATGAAGATTGGGCATGAAATGTGACTTCTAGAGATTTAACAAGGTTTTTCTTTTTTTTTTTACCTAGTGACCTAGTTTCTGACCCAGTTTTTGAACACGATCGAGGTATCATTGGGACAAATCTTCTGACCAAGTTTCATGAATATCGGGCAAGAAATGTGGCCTCTAGAGTTTAAACAAGGTTTCTCTATAGCCAAATAAGAAAAACTGCCCTACCCACTGGCGGCCATATTTTTCAAGGGACCGGAACCACTTTTTAACTCAACCAACATATTATTAAGACAAACATTTTGACAATGTTACATGAAGATTGGGCATGAAATGTGACTTCTACAGTGTTTACAAGGTTTTTCTTTTTTTGACCAAGCAGGGCTTTTTTGGCC
>VMBQ01003454.1:0-33041 GCA_007657795.1 Dreissena rostriformis
GTCCAGTACAGGGACATGTCAGGTCTCCCTCTAGCTGTCACCTGGGGAACAGCGAATACAAGTATATCAGATCAAAGGTCCAGTACAGGGGCATGTCAGGTCTCCCTCTAGCTGTCACCTGGGAAACATAGAATACAAGTATATCACATCATAAGTCCAGTACAGGGGCATGTCAGGTCTCCCTCTAGCTGTCACCTGGGAAACATAGAATACAAGATTATCAGATCATAGGTCCAGTACAGGGACATGTCAGGTCTCCCTCTAGCTGTCACCTGGGGAACAGCGAATACATGCATAATCATGATCAATATAAATGAGCCTTGCTCTGTGAAAAGGGGGTTTAATGCATGTGCATAAAGTGTCATCCCAGATTAGCCTGTGCAGTCTGCACAGGCTAATCAGGGACGACACTTTCCGCCTTCACTGGATTTTTGCTAAGAAGAGACTTTCTCTTAAGAAAAAATATCATAAAAGCGGAAAGTGTCGTCCCTGATTAGCTGTGCAGACACATAAATAATTTCTGTGTAAGATAGTGTGGTGAAATAGAATTTTAATCTCCATCCCAAGTCTGACTTCGACAGATAGCTAACACAAGTAAGACACTGGAAACAAACTTCCACCCACCGTCCCCCACTTCAAGTCAAGCACTCCATGTTGTAAGAGTTATTTTATAAGGCTATTTAAATTTGTTAAAGTTTGGACTGAAAAAAGACAAATTGAATTTAGAGCTTCACATCTGAGAATGCATGTTGTGTGAAATTTAAAAGTATTTCTTACGAAGAACATATATTTCTGCTAAATATTTAAGAACACAGAATGTTCTAACCCTCTTACCTCTTAACCATCGACACATAATAGTCATCAAGAAAACAAACAAACCTTGAACTTGTAGCCCCACTCATTGTTGCTGCTGTCTGAATGGAAGAGGAAGTGTACGTGAGGCCCCTGAAACTGGATGGTCTTGGGCCACTTGGGATTACCCACTGCCTGGTCAAACTTCATCTGCTGACCCTTTGCATCGGTGAACATCAGGTAATCATACCTGCATATAGACACATCAGCTTAGTTTACCTGATTTAACGGAGAAATGTATCTGGTTATTATGATTGCATATAGACATATCAGGAAATGTTACTTGCACATAGAAACATCAGATTATCATACATGCGTTCAGACAACTTTTGGCAAAACTTCAGCTTGATATTTTCCACATATATTTACACTACAATTCCTTTTAGAATGTAAGCTTCATCAAAGCATAAGTAGCCAATGAACAGATTCAAAATGTAAAATATACATGACCCTCGCTATGTGAGAAGGAGGTTTAATACATGTGCGTAAAGTGCCCTCCCAGATTAGCCTGTGCAGTCCGCACAGGCTAATCAGGGATGACACTTTCCACCTTAACTCGATTTTCGCCTAGCAGAGACTTTATTTAAAAGAAAAATATTACATGCAAAATCACATTCAACCCCCTTTTCATAGAACGATGTTCTGATGGGTAGTCTATCAACAAATGGCATAGATAAAACTGTTCCTACCGTCTCTCGGTCTCACATCGCGGGTCAAACTCCACTATGAACTTGGTGGCCCCAGGACAGGTGAAGGCCTGACTGAAGTGCATGTTGTTCTCATAGTTGTGTGAGGACTCTACCTCCCACGTCCTCAACACAATGTCCTCGGTCTCCATGTGGGACCAGTGATCGCTGTCAATCTACATAGGAGAAAAACCACATACTTAGCACAGACTAATCATGGATGACACTTTCTGCTTTTATGATATTTTTCGTTTTAAGGAAGTCTCTTCTAGGGAAAATCCAGTTTAAGCCGAAAGTGTCGTCCAGAACGAGACTGGGACCAGGGCTTGCTGTCAATCTACATAGCAGAAAAACCACAGAATTGCGTTGAACTGTTTTTAGGAGATTCTCTTTCACTTCATAATTTTGGTACATGAATTTCAAATAACAAACAAAATAATGTTAAATTTACAAATTAAGGTAATTCAACTCTAAAAGTTTAAGCGAGATCCACAAAGTATTTAAAGAGGAGTTGAAAACACAAAATTTGGGACTATATATTTTATAGTGGAAAAACACACAAAGAACCATATTTCTGCCAAATATTGTCGCAGCAAAAATTCCTATCTTTACCATCATCTACACATTAAGGTCATTCAACTGTAAAAGTTTGAGCCCGATCCACAAAAGCAAATGAAATTACCTGTTTATTAAACTCTTACCAAGTATTCTACTTATTACATTATTTTCTTTAAATGTTCAGTCTTTTTTTTTTAAAGTAAACAAATGGAAATGGCACAAACAAATCATCACCATCAACTGATGCCATGAAATTGAACACTATTAATATGTCATGGTTGTTCTTGTGATAGCTTTACCCAATCAAGGGTGAAAAAAAGCTAAGTTTATTCCATGGGAGTTTATTTCGACAATATATGCCTGATAAAATGGAATAAAATGAGCCTCTATCTGGGAAAATGGGGTTTAATGCACGTGCATAGGCTAATCATTGACGACACTTTCCACTTTTATGGTATTATTCATTTAAAGGAAGTCTCTTCTAGCGAAAATCCAGTTTAAGCAGAAAGTGTTGTACCTGATTAGCCTGTGCAGACTGCACAGGCTAATCTGGGACGACACTTTACGTACATGTTTTAAGCCCAGTTTTTCCATAACACAGCTCATTTTATGCCATTTTTATCAGGCATACATTTTCAAAATAAACTCCCATGTAATAAATTAAGCTTTATTTCACTCAAGCTATCACAAACACAACAATGACATCATAGTGTTCAATATCATGTTAACGTACCGTCGGGAAAGTATCGGGCAGCAGGTTGGACAGTTTCCAGAGCTGGAGGTTGAGAGGCTGGAGATGGGTGAGTAGTGCCACTCGAGTGGCCGAGCTCAGCTGTGTAGACAGGTACGTCAGCACGAGCAGCTGCAATCACAATACACGCTGCATGGTGAAAGGGTGAAAGGGCAAAAACTAAAATGAGCCTCGGGGGTTTAATGTATGCGCGTAAAGTGTTGTCCCAGATCAGCATGTGCAGTCTGCACAGGTCTATCAGGGACAACACTTTCGGCTTTTATTGTATCTTTCGTTTAAAGTAAGACTCTTCTTGACGACAATCAAGTTAAGGCGGAAAGTGTCGTCCCTGATTAGCCGGTGTGGATTGCACAGGCTTATCTGGGAAGACACTTAACGCGCATGCATTTTACTGTTTTCTTAGAGCGCGACTCAAATATGACTCTTTATTATGTTTTGACATCATTCATAGCTCATTTTTTTGATGAAATATGTGTTTTATCATGGAGTATTTCTCAGTATGAAATAAGATACGATATTGTATTGTATTGTAATTTATTTATAACTTATTCATTTGTCTTTGTTTGTTTGATTTTTTTGCTGATTTAAATAATATTTCAGAAATATAACCCATGTCGTAAGAAAATAGAATATAACTATGGTTTGAGTACTACTAAACATAGGAATTTTAAAGAATGAAGTGGTTTTGGGGGCATAACTAGAAGCCAAACTAGAAGTGTCATTGCTCACCAGTTGTCTTACGACTGTTCCAAGGAAGGATGTGTCCAGTTTTGTGATCAGCTCCTTCTGAAATCATGTAGGAAACCTAGTAAACATCAGGATAGGAAACATGGTTAATACAAAATAAATGTCTTGCACAAAGTAAAATGTCTCCACCATCCAGTTGTTCAAAATGTTAAATTGGTTGATTAGACTAACAAATTTACTTTTTATACTGACATAAATTTCGTTATGAATGCTAAATTTTGCAGAACTGCTTAATACTATGAGCTGATTACATACAGTGTTTTAATGATTAACATATCTTTGTATGTTACAAAATTAATGATGGTCGTCATTAACCAATGGGTAATTTTTTAAAACAACTGTGTGAAGCGGATGAACTAAACATGTTTATATTGCTTACATTTCAGCAACATTACATATTTTGTGAATGTCATAGTTTGTTTTATCTTAATGAATTAGTTCCTGATGTTATGAATTTAATAAATGGGAAAGTATTCCAGTTGGAATCATTGTTTTTTTGTGTAAACAATAACAACAAAGCAACACAAAAATCTGGATAAGGAATGTTTTATTTTGTATTCTTTATTTTTTTTTATACTTTAATTTATCAGACTGAACAAATAAAAACTTTGTGATATGATTGTAATAATTATTTCCTATTTCAGTTGAAACTATGTACAAACAACAAAACGTAAAAGTGTCACATTTAACTCACCAATTTGTGAATTTCGATCTTCTGCAGAAGTTCAATGGCTTCTGTGGCTTTTTTCATCACCAAAATGGCATCTGTAGAAACACAGAAACATCTAGTGATTCCATTACACAAATGATGATGTTCTGTTACTAAATAACAATATATCAGAAAAGATTTTAATTACCAAAGAAATTGGTCATATACTGTGAAACCATTTATTTTCGTCAGCACGAAATTTCGTCATTTTTAAAAAAATGACAATTTTGTCAGCACTTAAATTCATCAATTTCTGATTTTGAAAAAAAAAGGGGGAAAAAATGCGTCGGTCATTTTCCGATTTGTTTGTAAAACATTTTCATTCTAAATCGCAGTCGCGATAAATCGTAGTGGGGAGAGGGGGTAACTTGGGCGTCACTTGCAGGAGGTGGGCCCTGTTTATCACATGCCAATTAACTAGCCTTTTGTTATCAGGTGATAGTAGGCGGATTAGTGGGACTGAATGACCGTTAGCGACTACCGGTTATGCTGCTACTATGTATGTGCTATCGATCTTTTGAATCAATGACAGCTTTCACAAGTTTAAAGAGGCATGTTTCATTTCGTTGTTATTTGTGGACAATATGCATTTAAATATTGTCTGCTAAAATGCATTTGAAAACGTTACAGTCAAAGAGAAATTAAATAAGTAATCCAGACGATTTTGTTACATGTAAACCAGAGTAATTGTTAACAGAAATTCACTTTCATTTTCGCCCAGTTTTCATAAAGTCCCCAGGAAGCACGTTTTTTGCATGACTGCATATGACGCAATAAAACGTGGCTTTGTATATCTAAATTTAAAATCACTCGTCCATAAATGGCCAGATTTTTTCAAAATTGATGTTGTTATTATATTGGATTATCGGATATATATGCGCATAAAAAAGCGGTATGCATACAGTTAACGATACATATTTTCTTCTTTCAATTTCGTTTACATGTATTGTCTTTCGCATGTGAGCTTCATCTTCACTTCACTGAAAAACACAATACACACAATGGGTAATAAAGTTGTTAACAATTAGCGATAATCAATACTTTCCTACCTAAATGAAGTCAGCGCATTCGATACAGCTTTACTGCATTCGCGTTTTACAGGAAATGTCACGTGTCAGTTCAGTACACTGTATAATGTACACCCCTTTGTGTCAAAACCGGATAAATCTTGATTGACAATCAGACGCAGTATGTATGCGTGGATAACGTTGGATTTTAATGTCTCATGTTAAGGGTAATTCAGTCTTAATTGTGTTTAAACATTGGCCATAATTATTCGTTAGGAACTTAAATTCATCAATCGGCCTACTGACGAAATAGACGAAAATAAATGTTTGACGAATTATAATGGTTTCACAGTATACGATAACTCCACAGGTCCTATGCATTGCCTTATGTGATATAACTCAAGAATGATAACAGCACTGAAGACCACAACCAAAGTTACTTGTCTTTATTGGCTTATTACAATTCTCTTTCATAATGGCTGCAAAAAAAATCTCAATGTCTGCGCAAACTAATAGGAACTTTTTTCGTAAAAGTCTACATCAGTATTATTGCAGCAATTGAAATGAGCACAAGCCGGCAAGCCCTGCACAGGTACATTTTAACCTGGGCTTTCTCAGAATGTAGGTTTCATATAGGCTTGCTCATTACTTTTTGTTCCTACAAAGTAAAGAATTAGGGCGCTTAATCAAACTGCTTATATAGATGAAAGTCATTTTGTGTTTGAAACAAATGAGCAGCATGGGAAACTGGGATTAGTGCATGTGCCTAAAGTGTCATTCCAGACTAGCCTGTGCAGTCCACACAGGCTAATCAGGGACGACACTTAACACTTTTATGTTATTTTTCATTTAAAGGATGTCTCAGTTTAAGCCGAAAGTGTAATCTCTGATTAGCCTGTGCACACTGCACAGGCTAATCTTGGACGACACTTTACGCACATGCATTAAGCCCTGTTTTCTTATATGTAACATGACCAATACCCCTGACTTACAGCTGGATGCCGTGTGCATGACCTTGTCCTTATCAGACTTCTCTGTGCCGTCTGCCATCTGACCCCAACACCATGACAACAGCGACATTTGCAGGGAGCTAACCAGCTGCAGCAGGGGCAGTAACTCCACGCTCGAAGTAGTTGCCTTGGTAACCAGGCTGAACTCATGGAAAGTCACTGCGATCATGGTTTCCATCACCTCTAACACTGGGTGGGGGTCAAAGGCCTGAAAACATACATTTTCACGAATGTGAACATGAGCATGTCGTTTTGCTCGTAATATACGGTAATATTGTACATCGAACAAAAATCACATAAACGAAGTACTTTCCTATCTATCACTATCGATTGAAAAAATTTAATGGCAGCATATATTGCAAACAAAACCACAAACATATCAGCTGTTCAACAAAGAAACCTGTACTAATTACATTAATATATTTTTACAATTATACATATTTGTTATCATTTCTTTCTAAATAAATTGTGCATTAGAGGCTATTAAACAATTTAATTTATATCTGGATATGACAATTCACACCAATGACACAAATGACCTTGAAGTTGTGGGTACTTCATCATTGATGTCATGTATACAGGTTTGGAAAGGTTCATTTGATTTGTATGATTTTCATAGTATTTTAATGATTGCAAATACATAAAAGTTACAGTTTAGGCATAACCAGATTGTGCGTACCCTTTCAGGATTCTTCGGCAGATCCAGAAGGCCCTTAGAGTCGACAGTGCTGAAGAACTGACATAGAGACTGGAACACCAGCATCACAGACGGCATCTCAGAAAGAGTCTGAAAATATATACGAGTCGCACTCTGAGAAAAGGGGGTTTAATGCATGTGCGTCAAGTGTCGTCCCAGATTAGCCTGTGGCTAATCAGGGACTACACTTTACGCCTAAACTGGATTTTTGCTAAGAAGAGACGTTCTTTTAACAAAAAATATCATAAAAGCAGAAAGTGTCATCCCTGATTAGCCTGTGCAGACAACACTTTACGCACATGCATTTCACAGAGCGGGCCCAAACATTGTAACTCAGTATAAAGACGTATTCAGTTACAGAAGCATAGCCTATGTACCCTCCTATATTAGAGTGGAGGAGCATAACCAAAAGTGAGTCAATAACAAGTCTTAAAATAACATTCCTGCAAGAAGTTAGAAATGTTCTTATTGTAACATAAATATCATGAAAGTACACATCAAGTTAAAGAACAAAGTAAAGAACAAGTCATGTTTACCTCAACTTTGTGCATCATTGTGAAGAGTTGTCTTTTCCTGGCCTCCTTGTCAGAGAAAAACACAGCCGCTCCTGCAAAGATAGCTTCCATTGTTATAAAGTATAAAGACAGTTTTTGAAATAAGCGACAACCAAAAATAAATGACTGGGTAGCACATTTATTACATTTTCACATCAATTTCTATTATACTTTTTACTGGTTACACAACATTTCAAATGAACCACATGAATGGTGTTGTTTGACTGTCAAATAAATTATTGAAATAACTCAGCACTTTTAATTTTGGATTTGTGTTTACACTCCTGTCAAGTTTTTGCCACTTTTTAAGATTCCTACATATAACCATGCAGTGAATTGTCGATGTGTTTCCCCAGTTTTCCAGAGTTATTAACCACCCTTTTTATATGTGAAAACACGGGGCTGGATTTTGGGAAAACTGGGCTTAATGCATGTGGGTAAAGTGTCGTCCCAGATTAGCCTGTGGAGTCCGCACAGGGAGGACACTTACCCCCTAGACTGGATTTTTGTTTAGAAGAGACTTCATTTACACGAAAAATTCCATAAAAGCGGAAATTGTCATCCCTAATTAGCCTGGGCGGACTGCACAGGCTAATCTGGGACAACACTTAACGCTTATGCATTAAGCCCAGTTTTCACAGAACGCGGCTCATATATTACCATCGATGATGAGTTGTTTGGTGAGTCTACTCAGCCTGGAGTCTTGCTCTAGAGCGCTATCCACTTGGGTACACAAGTGTTGGAACAGCTGTTCCGCAGAAGACTAAAACATACCGAAGAGTTTTTACTTAAATTCACCCTCATTTCATAGGAATGAAAAATGTAAAAATTTTTACAAGAGGATCATTGAACGGTCACCTAAGAAACTTTTGCTCAGTGGTAAAATACTTGAGAGCCCTGGTTTTGTGCTTATTTTGACAACATAATTTAGACAACCTGAGTACATGTAGATGACTATTATATGATGTACATACCAATATTTGCACTTCTGGAACTTGTTATATTTGACAGGATTTGAGTTCTTTTGCTATATATGTCTGTGTAAATCATGGTACGTCATNATCTGCCAGTCATGATCAATGTACCTATGAAGTTTCATGATCATATTCCTACGCGTTCTTGAGTAATCATCCGGAAACCATTTGGTGGACGGACGGACCTACCGACATACCGACATGAGCAAAATAATATACCTCCTCTTCTTCGAAGGGGGGCATAAAAATGTCACAGTGACCTTGACCTTTGAACTAGTGTTCCCAATTTCAATAGGGGTCATCTTCTGTCCAAGGCCAATGCACATGTGAAGTATCAATCCAATCGGTCAATTTGTTGACGAGTTATTGATCGGAAACGATTTTCACACTTATTGTGACAATGACCTTGACCTTTGACCTAGTGAACCCAATTTCAATAGGGGTCATCTACTGTTCAAGGTCAATGCACAAGTGAAGTATCAAGCCAATCGGTCAATTCGTTGACAAGTTATTGATTGGAAACAATTTTCACACTTAGTGTTACAGTGACCTTGACCTTTGACCTAGTGACCCCAATTTCAATAGGGGTCATCTACTACCCGAGGCTTATTCACATGTGAAGTATCAAGCCAATCAATCCATTGACAAGTTATTGATCGGAAACGAACTGGTCTACCGACAGACAGACCGACCGACATCCAGGAAAACAATATACACCCTCTTCTTCGAAGGGGGGCATAATTAAGTCTGAAGTATTAACTAGTTCTGCAGATTTTAGCTTTCATAGCAAAGGTCATTCCAGAATATCATCATGGCTTTATTGAACATTGGAAATTTGAACAACAGGGTCCTGGTAATTGAAATCTTACACTTAAGCTTGATAGCATAATAACGTATAGCATTCTATTTAAAACTACACAAAATCCTCCATTTACTTGATTGTCAATTTATAATTTACTATTTACTTGATTGTTAATTGATACCATAAATTATACATATTGAAAACAAATGTTTTGTACAAAATTGGAAAGTGACTGAACATAGCAAGTACACATTAGAAGTTTACAATTATGTATTACTATGTAGGATAGATATCTTTTTCTAAGAACATCCTATTTCTACATACCAACGAAGTATACCACTGACAAAGGAATTTGTAGACGTGGCATCGTATATCCCAAGCCCTCAATCTAAAACATGGAATGCAACCTAAACTAGAACGGCAACTTGTATAGCTTATATACAACAGTATGCAATTTTGTCACAAGGATTTAAATGCAAGCAATATTTTAGTAATTAATATTTGTTAGTTTAGCTTAGGAAAACAACGAAAAAAAGCCATAGATTATTCAGCTAGAGTTATGATTCTTATGCGCTGTCATGAACCATTTATCGACATATGAAGTAAAAGGACGAACCCTGTAGTCTTTGTACTTAAATGGGCGGATAAAAATAACTGATAATTAGTTATAATTCTTGGACATTGCGCTCCACTGTACACTTCAATGATCTATACATTTATGAAGTGGACAGGTTTGAACAAAAACAACTTAACAACAAGATAATTAAATCTAGGTGTCACACTGCTTTTATCACAACTGGAAAAGGAAGGAAATCTACATATTTAAATTTACTCAAATATGTAACGTAGCAGATATTTAGGGGAAACATTGTTTACATAACACAATTGAATTGTAGAAAATTATTAATAAATCTTTTATCACAACAGCAATAATTTCATAAATAGAATTCTTGAATTCTGGAAATTATGAATAGATGTTTAATTATAAAGAATATAAGGGTTTAAATAAAATGATAGAATCTTAATTAAAATGAGAACGCAAATATGTTTACATTAAAATGCACTCAGTAATGGAGTTGCCTTAAGGTATATATAGTATGTACAAGATGTCAAACGATTAGAATTAAACAACGTCTGAATTGCCGAGGGTAAACTTATCTTAATACAACATCAAAACAGCCCATCAGCAAGGGTCAAATGTGATAATTGTGTCTAGTACGTTAATGCCGCTTCATTGAGTCGGAACATTAGCGTTGTATTGTTCAATCAAAATTGTATACGGCCATATTTGTTATTTTTGAATTTTCATTTTTGGGTAGAGAGATCAGTCTACGGCTAGCAAGCGACTAGAGATGACGAACTTTCTTGTGAAGCGGGGCCATTTGCCCCCCCCCCCCCCCTGTTTAATNCCCCCCCCCGCTGTTAAATTGTATTTCACGAACATTAGAAAATGTTGTGTTAGAATATTCAACACAAAAAAAACAGAATGAAAATTGAAATGAACGTTTATTACTGTGTTTTACAAGAACTATGTCACAAATACTAATCTTAAATATCTCCCCTTTACTTGAAGCCTTGATATACCTACCATTATCACATTGTGGATGACAAATAGCCCTTAAATAGTATTGCAAAAAAGCGAAGCCCCTGACCAGATGGCACAAGTGCGCAGGGTGGGCTTGAGCTACCCTAGTGGCATATGCCATCAAACCAATTTTCGCATGCTGCGGGTGTAACAGTGTTATTTGAATGTGTGGAAAGAAAACTGCATATTAATCAAATATCAAATGTTTCAATGACGAGGAGCTTAATTCACTATAAGCCATGTGAGGACACATATGATGTGATCACACGTAGTAGAATTTGTATCTACGAACACTTTTATGTGGTTTAATATACATGCACTTCATGACAAACATTTCATGAGGTGGATATGCAACTTTTAAGTAAAACTAGAATTCCGAGAGTTGGATGTGTCGCCTGATGGTAATGGATTAACAGAGAAATTGGCCCATTTCAATAAGTCTTAGTCCAAAATAAGGTCAAGGTCAAAATGAGGTTGGGTGATGCTGGTGTGTGCAGGTTGATGAAAGACAACATCCATGCAAGTATCCAAGCACTGTAGCAAGCGGTATTGATGTCAGACGAAACGGCCAAAATGGGTAAACAAAGATTTTCGTACGGATGAACAGACGGACGGAGAGGACAAACGCTATATGCCTCCCGCATCGTAGATGCCGGGGGCATAATAAAAATCTATAAAAAAAAATGTAATGTTTAAAGTAAAGCTCAAGACATAGTAGTTATGAACCTTTTTTGGGTCGCAGTCGCAGATTTCGATATCTAAACGCGGACCCTAAGTTCAAGGTCAAGGTCACAGGGGTCAAAACTTTTATGAGCATGGCACGATCTTGCCCAGATACACATGCGTACCAAATATGAAAGCAATATCTGGAGGGACACAGATGTAAGGAGCTTTTTTTGAATTGAGGTCGCAGATTTCGAAAACGGAACACGGACCCCAAGTTAAAAAATTTCATGCGCATGGAAAGGTGTTGTCCAGATACACATGCGTACTAAATATGAAAGCAATATCTGAAGGGACACAGTAGGTATGAGCCTTTTTCGATTCGCGGTCGCAGATTTCGAAACCTGGACGCTGACCTCAAGTTCAAGGTCACAGGGGTCAAAAAAATATGCGCATGGAAAGGTGTTGTCCATATACACATGCATACCAAATATGAAAGCAATAACTGAAGGGACACAGTAGTTATGAGACTTTATCGAATCGCGGTCGCAGATTTCGAAACCTGAACGCTGACCTCAAGTTCAAGGTCACTGGGGTTCAAAATTGTATGCGCATGGAAAGGTGTTGTCCAGATTCACATGCATACCAAATATGAAAGCAATATCTTAAGGGACACAGTAGTAATGAGCCTTTTTCGAATCGTGGTTGCAGATTTCGAAACCTGAACGCTGACCTCAAGTTCAAGTTCAAGGTAACAGGGGTCAAAAAAATTATGCGCATGGAAAGGTGTTGTCCTGATACACATGCATACCAAATATGAAAGCAATATCTGAAGGGACACAGAAGTTATGAGCCTTTTTCAAAAAGTGTGCCGCCGCCGCGGAAACCGCGGCCGCCGCCGACGAAGTATTACCTATATGTCCCCTGACCAGAGTCAGGCGACACAAAAAGCTTGCTTTTTTTTCCAATTGTTTTGTAATAGTGTGTCCAATATGCTGTCATGTCTTGTTTCATATTGTTAACGATTATTTATACTCTAAATGAAAATAAACTGGAAAATGTACACAGTCTACTTGATTCCCTTTTATAATCCATTAAATGCATATGAATAGCATAACTTTGTACATTGTAAATATAACCAGGATACGATGCAATACATCTGTTTTGAAAATAATTTATACACAGATTCTAAGCATCTATGAAATTCCTACCAACTTTTGAAGCAAGCAAAGTCCTACCACAATCTGGTCCTCTACAAGTACAGGTTTCCTGGGAAATCCGTAGAACTTGATATTGGCAATGCCCAGTTTGTTGGCACTCAGCTGACGTGGCTCAAGAAACTTCACCAGAATATACTGAAATAGTTATGTCATGAACATTAATTAACCCTTCACCACTTAGGTACGCTCTTTGACGCATGTGTAGTCCCTCAGAACATCAGATCTAATTTGAAACCTTTCTTACTAGATTAATATTTAAATAAAACAGCAAAAAACCTGAACAGACTGCGAGGGGATAACTGATAACATTATAAAGTATATAAATGCAAATAAAAATTGTGGCTTGCACATCTTAACTGCATGGTGATGACAAATTTGACGTTTTATTATTAACCACTTGAAAAACACTTTATGCAGACAAGGGCACATAAATCAGTATAGTGCGTATTGTTTGGCATAAAGAAGAGTCTTGCCCATTTGTGGCTTGTTCTGAGAAAACTGGGCAAAATGCTTGTGCGTAAAGTGTCATCCCAGATTAGCCTGTGCAGTCCGCACAGGCTAATCCGGGACGACACTTTCCGCCTTAACTGGATTTTTGCTTAAAAAAGACATCATTTAAACAAAAATTTCCACAATGGCGGAAATTGTCGTCCCTGATTAGCCTGTGCAGACTGCACAGGCTAATCTGGGATGACAATTTACGCACAAGCATTTTGCCCAGTTTTGTCAGAACACGCCACATTTACACTCCATTGAGATGACATTTTTAAGCTTTAATTCACTCACTTGAGAAAATATGGAAGTAGTTTGATCAACGTAAATTTACAACATTACATGCAGACAAACCGATAATCAGACAGAGCAACTCAAATATACCATTTTCAAAACTTGGAGTGTGGGGCTATTGTAAGAAAAATTGTATTGTATTAAGTCAGTATAGTTGTCAAATGTATGTATTACCTGGCCAACAGGGTACCAGGACATGGTAATGTCTATCTCATCACTGAAAAGTAAACACAAGGAATAGCATTTAGGATAGTAAAACTACAGACATACATGTAAAACATAAAATCTGACAGCAATAAGCTGCATAATGTGCAAATGGGCCTAATGCCCTATGTAGCCAGCGTTGCTCCAGACCAGCCTGTGCAATTGGGCATTCTGGTCAGGAGCTATGCTGTTCGCCATAAAATCATGCATGGTCTTATAAGCTAATAGCAAGATAACATGATGCTTAACATAAAGCGACTAGTCACTGTCTTAAGTAGGAAAGCAGATAACAAATGGCTAATTGTGTTACCACTCCTCATCCAGGGTAAAGTACGCCACAGGGTTGTCAGGCTTGCCAGCGATGCCTGCGTTGCGCACCTGAACGCTGAACTGGTACTCAATCTTGGCCCAGGAGTCGTAACCAGAGAAACGGCTGAGGTGTCTCTCCTGATTGAACTCCTCTCTATAACATACGAGGAACATCAGGTACCACAAATATCATCACTCTTACATTCATTCTTCTTTTTTTTTCCCTTAAATATCAATGGAACTCACAGGACATTTTCAGTTGGAACCAAATGTTTCAGGCATGAAATTTCATAATCCTGGGACAAGCAAATCTATGTGTAAATTAAGATAGAAGAAAAAGAATGCATGGTCATGAATACGTTTTTGATTTGGAAGAAATACTAATTAAATTCTTTAAATAAGGACCAAAAATTACTAGTAACATTTTATTGACATATATTGAACAAAAAAAACTTAATCAAATAAAATAAATAAATAAATAAAGTAATTGCTTACGAATCCCTGTATACAAACACCAGCCCTCTCTTTGCCCCCTTTGAGCCTGCAGACACCTGCAACCAGACCAAGGAATGTCTATGCAATACCGCAATACTGGCAGTCTTTGAGTTAAATAATAAAGTTATTTAACCCCTGATGAGTAGACTTAGCTTTATTTCAGCATTGCCATATTAGCGCTATTGTGTGTGGAACAATGACTTCATTTTCTTCACTTATATGAAATCTTTTGATGTTTATCGTGTTTTTCTGGTAAACTCTACCATTTCATGTTGTTTGATATCAAAGTAAAGACCCAAAGTTTTGAGAAAATGATGGGATAAATACAATAACAGGTAAAACTTGAACACAGATAAGTTTATTTGATTGGCACAAAAACCTGAACCACTCTTGAAGGAATGTGATTTTGTTTTCTAAGCCTCGCTATAAAAACTGATTTGTATTCCACACTGACCTAGTATTTCCCAAATTCATTTTTTACAAACAATTATTTAACATCTTATACCCCACAACATTATGTATAGTCAGGTCATATTGACTCAACTTATCAGTCATGGAGGTCTCTTGTTGACCTACATGTATACATAAAAGGTTCTTTTAAACAAACCATCGTCAAAAGATAGTTGCCAATTTGTATAATTAGTGCTCATATAGTAATTTAATATGCACACATGAGCCAAATGGTTTTGCTTTTTCCAGCACTTATGTAATTTAAGTGATTGAATGTACGAACAATACAGTATTGAAAACATTTTGTAAGAGAATGTGAGAATGGGGTTGAACATAAATGGAAAAAATAACATAATTAGAACATGGTCTGCATGTCTAGAATGGATATATAAATTAAGGTCGAATATTTTTTTTTCACAATAAGAGTACCATGTTTACTGATTTTTTAATCAGAAAACAACATATAAATGTACATCAAGATTCAAAGCATGCACACAAGATTCAAAAGACAGCGCATTAACTCAAATAACTCTTTACCATTTCAAAAGTTGAGAATACCTTAAGTTTGATTTTTGTCAGCTGAACCAACTCTTGGGACTTGAATATCATGTTGACCTTATTTTGGCCATCGTCAGTTACAAACTCTGAAAACACAACAAGAGGGCCATCATGGCCCTGAATCGCTCACCCGACTATATTATCCCAACCCAGATTCAATCAAGATAAACATTCCGACTAAATCTCATAAAGATCTGATAAACTGTGACCTCTATCGTCTACAGGAAGTTTTACTATGATTTGACCAGATGACCTACTTTATGACCTCTGATGACCCATATGAAATCCCAAGCCAGATTGCATCAATTAATACATTCTGACAAAATTTCATTAAGACGTGATGAAAACTGTGACCTCTTTCATCTACACAAGGTTTTACTCGAATTGGCACAGCGACCTAATTTTTGACCCCAGATGACCCTTATATGATCCAAAATCAGATATTATCAAGATAAACATTCTGACCATATGTCTTTAAGATCAGATGAAAACTATGACCTCTATTGTCTACACAATGTTTTTCTGTGATTTGACCTAGTGACCTAGTTTCTGACCCCAGATGATCCAAGTATAATCCCAATCCAGATTTCATCAAGATAAACATTCTGACAAAGTCTCATAAAGATCTGATGGAAACTGTGACCTCTATTGTCTACACAAGGTTTTTCTATGATTTGACCTAGAGACCTAGTTTTTGACCCCAGATGACCGAAATACAATCCCAACCCAGATTTCATCCAGATTAACATTATGGCCAAATTTTATTAAGATTGGATGAAAAATGTGACCTCTACTGTCTATACAAGTTTTTTTTATAAACTTTGACCAAGTGACCTAGTTTTTGACCCTAGATGACCCAAATTCGATCCCAACCCAGATTTTAACACGACAAACATTCTGAGCATATTTCATTAAGATCTGATGAAAACTGTGACCTCTATTGTCTACACAAGGTTTTTCTATGATTTGACCTAGTGACCTAGTTTTTTACCCCAGATGACCCAAATACAATCCCAATCCATATTTTATCAAGATAAACATTCTGACCAAATTTTATAAAGATTGGATGAAAACCGTTACCTCTATTGTCTACACAAGGTTTGTCTATTATTTGACCTGGTGACCTAGTTTTTGACCCCAGATGACCCAAATACAATCCCAACCCAGATTTTAACAAGATAAACATTCTGACCAAATTTCATAAAAATTGGATGAAAACTGTGACCTCATCTGTCTACACAAAGAAATTCTTGACGGACGCACGCAGTGACCCACGATGGACATCACACAATCACAAAAGCTCACCATGTCACTTCGTGACAGATGAGCTAAAAACAAATGAAACTCGCTCTGGGAAAATTGGGGCTTAATGCATGTGCATAAAGTGTTGTCCCAGAAAAGCCTGTGAAGTGCAGACAGGCTAATCGGGGACGACACTTTCGGCTTTGATTGTATTTTCAAGTCCAGTTTAGGCGGAACAATATCCACAAAGCTCCTTAAAGAAAACTTTTAAAAACTCTGAAAGTCTCCGGCTATTTAGTGAAGAAGTATTTTTACATTAAACTGTAAACATTATTTATTGGTAAAGATTAAACAAGTTTATATTTCTAACATTATTTATTTGCAAATTTCTATGGCAAGTAGAAATCGTTGGAGAATATGACCTTAAATTTCAGCATCACTTAAGTAAAGATTTAAAGATTTGTAAATACCAAATCAAGCATTAATTATTAAGAGACCAACAAATTAATGAATGTTGACATGTTATCAACAAGCTATAGTCCCCCTACCTCCTGATGCCTCTGCCCCCAGCACACTCTCTGGTTTGGACTCCTTGTTGCCAGCATCACACCCAGCCAAGGTCAAGGGCAGATGGTGACCTTCAAACACAAATGTTAATGAATACACAAGTTGGCAATGTTTGACTGCAAAATGTTGTAAATTATATGTCAACTCATACATTTAAAAATTCTTAAACTTGAAACACAGACAATAAAGCTCTTGCCATGATGGACTGAAAGCGCTTACCTGAGTTCAGGATACAACTAATGTCAACACAAATTTGACCTGGTTACCTTTTTTTATTTCATGTGACCCAGATTTTAACTAAGCATAAATATGGTCAAGAAAAACATTCAAACAAAGTTTAAAAGTAACAAAATAATTTTTCAAAGATAAGTGGAAACAACGTTTTTTCTATGCTTTGACCTGGCGACCTAGTATAAACTTGACCCAGATTAAAACTTGGCTTTGATATTGCCAAGATAAACATTCCGACCAAGTTTTATGAATATTGAATACAATTTTTGGCTTCTAAAGTGTTTACCTGGGTTTTGACTTGGTGGCCTGTTGTGGACATTACCCAATTCCAACTTGGCCTAGATATTGTTAAGATAAACATTTTGCCAAAATCCCATCAACATTGAGTAATAAATGTGTCTTCTAGAGTGGTAGCAAGCTAACAAGGGAATGGACAGAACATAAGCTCCTCGTTAAAAATGGACCCCATAGGATGCCATATTTCGGGGCTGGTTATTGAACTTGACTTCCTTTCTATTGGCACAAACATATCTAACAAGAGATGTGTTTGTCAGAAACACAATGCCCCCTACTGCGCCGCTTTGAAAAAAAAAAGACCTTTGACCTTGAAGGATGACCTTGACCTTTCACCACTCAAAATGTGCAGCTCCATGAGATGCACATACATTTTTTTAATACTTTTTTTTTACCTTTGACCTTGAAGGATGACCTTGACCTTTCACCACTCAAAATGTGCAGCTTCATGAGATACACATGCATGCCAAATATCAAGTTGCTATCTTCAATATTGCAAAAGTTATGACCAACGTTAAAGTTTTCGGACAGACACACAGACAGACCGACGGTCAAAATTTGTGTGCGTATTGAAAGGCCTTGTCCATATACACATGCATACCAAATATGAAGGTTAAATCTCAAGGGACATAGAAGTTATGAGCATTTTTCGAAACCTAAACGCAGATTTTGAAACCTTAACGCAGACCCTTACTTCAAGGTCAAGGTCACAGGGGTCAAAATTTTTGTTCGTATGGAAAGGCCTTGTCCATATACACATTCATACCAAATATGAAGGTTATATCTCAAGGGACATAGAAGTTGTGAGCATTTTTCGAAACCTAAACGCAAAGTGTGACGGAATTTCAGAAGGACAGACAGACAGACAGACGGACAGTGTGATCACTATATGCCACCCTACCGGGGGCATAAAAATGTTTTGTGAAGATTAAGCGAAAAAGAATGAGCTAAGAGAGATGCAAATTTAGCATTTTTGGCAATGGGCAATAACTTTGAAGTGATTGGCCAGAATTGGCTCTTTATCAAAGTACCATTTAATGTCAACGAACATTTCCAGACAGTTTGGTGAAGATTCCATGAAAACTGTACAACTTAGAGAGCTGACAGCCGCCGACCCAAAAGCCTTCCATCCACCTGCCTATCCGCCAAGGGTGTTCCCATACATACATACATCTCAGGCATAAACAAACTGTTGAGAATAAGGATTTTGACCTGGTGACCTAGTTTTTGGACACATGTGACCCAGATCCAATCTTCCTCTAGATATTGCCAAGATGAAAATTCTGACCTATTTTGGTCAAGATTATATCACAAAACCTGGTAACCTTTTTTACACACATGATCCAGACTCTAACTTAGGCCTATATAATGTTACGATAAACATTCTAACCAAGATTGAGTGATTAATGTGGCTACTGGAGAGATAATGAGCTAAACATTTAATATGACAAGGATTTTCTCAGATTTCACCTAACAACCTGTTTTGGAAACATGATCCAAATTCAAACTCAGGCGTGATATGTTAAGATATATATTTAGACCAAGTTTCATCAAGATTGAACAAACAAATTTGGCCTCTAGAGTTATAACAAACTTAAAGTTGATGATACACAGTAAAGAATGCTTGACATTGTGTGATCACAAAAGCTAACCTTGAACACTTTGTGCTCAGGTGAGCTAAACAATGCAAATGAAACAACATATATGATGAGCAAAATGTGAGACTTTACCACACACACATTACCTGAGTTTTCCCAGCACACATCTCTTGCCTTAAACATCTTGGCCATAAGCTTCATACAGGGTAATGAAAGGTCAATGTGATCTGCAAAAGATACATCAAAGATTAATGTGATCTGAAATAGTAAAATGTAAGGTCAATTTGATATTGAATTGGAAAGTCTTAGGTCCATAAGGCCTGATGACCTCTATTTGAATATGCATCTAACTTACAACCAATGTATCACTACACCAATATGCATAATCATAGGTCAAAGGTATTGCGTGAAATTAAGCTTTGTTACAAGCCTTTGTGACCTGACCTTTACCTGCTGACCTCAAAATCAATATGCGTATTTATTTCCCTACCAAGAAACTAACATATCAATTTAGATGATTGGAGGTCAGAGCATTTTCTAGATATCATCATGAAACCAATTTTTTTAATACAAGCTCAGGAGACATTGACCTTTAACCTAGTGACCACATTACTAGTTTTCATGATCTTAAGTCAAAGAATTATCAAGATATCTCCCAGAAACAAATTAACTTTGACAAGCTCCAGTGACCTTAACCTTTTACCTCGTGACCCCTAAATCGTTAGCGAAATTATTTGATCAAAGCTTTCTCTATATTGCAGAAATGAAAGGTCTAAGGACGGACCGACAAGTGCAAAGAGTGATTTAATATGAGAGGACATTGTGATATAAAGTAGTAAACAAGAGGTCATTGCAACCAAAATGTTAACCCTTTGAGCGCTGGAACCGGATTTTGAAGGCCTTTGCAAACAGTTTGGATCCAGATGAGACGCCACAGAACGTGGCGTCTCATCAGGATCCAAACTGTTTGCTATTCTGATAGTGGTCTTAGAAAAAAAATCGAAGAAAATGCTAATTTTAGAAATTCAGCAGAAGACATTTTAGCAGACGACAAATTTCCCAGCATGCAAAGGGTTAAAATGAGGTCAATGTAAGTTCAATGTGATCTGGAATAGTGAAATATAATGTGAACTAGGCACCTTTAACTGCTATAATATTGACTTTACCATTAAGTCATACTATTTTACCTTTGGTTAATAAAGTTATTGATAAACCTTCATTTTGAAAGGAAATGCTATTAAAGTCAGCTCCTTACCCTGCAATATTTTCATGGTCCTCAGCAGACCCCCAATGTTTCCCCTCGCCAGGTTAAAGGCCAACAACAGTTGTATGCCGTCCCGTATCATGTTGTTGTCATGACTGCAAGCAATCAATATTGAGAATTAATCACAGTATTGATACTGTGTTGAATGAACCATTATGCAGATTACTGCAAAATCATTTATATTTGATGCCATGACAATACGTGGTTTAAAAAAAAATTGACAATGTTGTGGACGCGTCAATTACTTGATTTCTGATTCTGAAAGGTCAGTAACCATATGTTTGCAAAACCTGTCCGACCTAAATCGGGTTTGCATTGTTTATCAGGCAATAAATATTTAATATTGAATATAAATATATTGAATATTTATTCTTTTATATTGAGTGAAAATACTTTCTACAAATTCAAAATTATTGGGTCTTAAAATTAAAACAAATATCGAGTATTTGAAAGGTCTTTCAACTATTAAAATAGAAATCATTCAATCAAATATTCAAATATTTTTTCTGCACCTAAATATTTTCCCTCTATAGATAAAAACTAGTTTTCATATAAAATTTCAGTGAATACTGAATAAAAACTCTTTGGCATCATGAGTGGAAAATGTAAAAAAATATATACAATTTTGGACAAATCAAGGGCCATTAATCTAAAATTCTTGTAGAGCAAATTTGGTTAATTTATAAATCAGACCTTAACAAGAGATGTTTTCGTCAGAAACACAATGCCCCCTAATGCGCCGCTTTGAAATACAATTTCTATTTATCATTTGGCAGGTATGGAAATCATCTCCCTTTAAAGCTTATTACTTCCCTTGGATTTTGTTTTTTGACCTTGAAGGATGACCTTGACCTTTTAGCACTCAAAATGTGCAGCTCCAAGAGATACACATGCATGCCAAACATCAAGTTGCTATCTTCTATATTGCAAAAGTTATGGCCAATGTTAAAGTTTTCGGACGGACGGGGGGGAGGGGGAACAGTCAGAAATGACCAAGGCAGACATCGCTGACTACCAAGGCCTGTGGTTTAATAATAGAGATCATAGCCACAGTTCATCATGTATCTATGGACATAAGTCCACAGGTAAGTAATGAAACCTACCATTCACAAATTAGTACAGGAAAGAAATGATAGTTATATCATTAAAAAAAAACTTTGACAAATCAATCATTTAAGTTATAAACAAACAAAATACAAAATCTGTACAGTAAATGTGAAAAGAACTTAAATTCTTGGTAAGGAAAAATATAATCTGAGATTTATAATTATATGAATTACTTCCCTTGAAAATAATTGTTCTTTAACCAATCTCAGTTTTTTGTAGCAAATAATTATAAGCAACTACCGAGACTGTAATCACAGGTAACCTTAATGTACCTAAGATACTTGTATGCCCAAAAGTATCATTGTGTGCTTGACTTTGATTATGCTTAGTTGTATGGTTTCATATATCAAATTTCAATACATCTTTTGGCAGGTTTAGAAATTATCTCCCTTTTAAAAACTAATTACTTCCCTTGATTATTATTTTTTACCTTTGACCTTGAAGGATGACCTTGACCTTGAATTTTTACCACTCAAAATGTGCAGCTTCATGAGATACACATGCATTCCAAATATCAAGTTGCTTTCTTCAATATTGCAAAAGTTATGACCAACGTTAAAGTTTTCGGAAGGACACACAGACGGACGGACGGACAGGCGGATGGACGGACTGACAGATCAACTGCTATATGCCACAGTCCCGGGGGCATATAAATGTAATCATACTGGTGAAGATTGGATAAACAATATTGGAATTGGATAGCAGAAAAGGCTGAAAAGATCAATTAGAAGTTTTGTGACCATGGCATAAATATCCCTGAAGCAATCTGACAGATTAGTTTGCATTGGATGAAAACTGTTAACTTTTAGTCAAAACAACAGTGATGGGCAGTAAGACCAACCAACAACTTACCACGATACAAACAGTCTTCAATTGTGGGGGNTCCCTGTATGCAGTGCAACTTACATGGCCACGTTGGTGATGAACTTCTCTACTTCCAGCAGGACCAGCTTGGTGAGGAAAGCAGGCTTCTCAGAGCTGGCTGGACTCAGAGACAGGGGAGGAATGTGCTCCAAGGCTGTCCTGAAAACAAATTACAAAAAATTAGCCGCATTCCGGTAAATATGGACTTAATGATGTGCGTATAGTGTCATCCCAGATAAGCCTGTGCAGTCACACCAGCTAATCATGGACGACACCTACCGCTTCGATTGAACTTTACATTTAAATGAGGCCTCTTTTACACAAAAAACCAGTGTAGGCGGAAAGTTTTGCCCATGATTAGTTTGTGCAGACTGCACAGGCTAATCAGGGACAACAATACCAACATGCATTAAGCCTATTTTTTCCAAGAATGCAGCTCAAATGAACAACTGATAATGAAAACTTTTTTGAGGTATGTGGCGTTACTTCAAAGCTTAAGAACACATATCGGCTCTTATAATTTTATTTAAAGACCGTACCAACAGTTTTAAATACTAACTCTTCTGATTGTATTTTATTTAAAAATGATAAACATATCTAAGATCTCAAAAAATATACTTTAAGAATTCAGTTCGCCTCACATCACATTTTGGTTTGTCTTTAACTATCTGAACTTGATTAAGAATGATAGGAAAGAAGACATCATTATAAAATGTCATATTTAAAGCATTCACAGGAAACGATCTTGCTGCTAAAATGTGAATTGGGAAGATGAACATGATTTAAAATAATTTAGATAATCCATAGCGTTTTTATTTTTAATTTTTGTAATTAAATGTTAAATTCATCCTTTTCATGGGTGATTAAACATGTTCAAAAATCTTATAAATTTCAAAATCTCAGAAAGGAGCAGATGCGGGAACCAAATGGAGAAAGGTTCATGATGCAGCATCAGCCTGCTATGTGTCCCCAGACTTGTCTTTACACTTACCCTGTATGCCCCAGAATATAAATCAGCAGTATTGGAGTTAACAGGCAGAAAAGAGGCACCAGGTCATAAAACCACTAATTCCTTTCATTCATCTGGTATTCAGGCACATACATGCACAATCTTTGGACTTTCTTGGTATTCAGACACATTTATGTCCATTCTTTGCACTCACTTGAAGTTGGCATTGAGACACATGCATGTCCATGCATTCCATTCAAAGGGTATTCAGGCACTTATATTTCAATGCTTTGCACTTGCTTGGTATTCAGGCACATAAATGTCCATGCTTTGCGCTCACTTGGTATTGAAGTCCACACTTTCCATGCTTTGGACTTACATGGTTCTCAGGCAAATACAGTCGCAAGTTTTGCACTTACTTTGTCATCAGTAACTTGCATGTCCATGCTTTGGACTAACTTGGTATTCAGACATACGCAAGTCATTGCTTTTTATTTAATTGATATTCAAGCACATACATTTCAATGTTTTTGCATTTAATTGGCATTTAGCCAAATGCATATCCATGCTTTGAACTGACATGGCATGTTGGTATGCTCCAAAACATTCACCAGTCAATTGAAAAAGAGGCAACAGATCATAATATCACAGGTCTATCCCCCCAGATCATAATATCACAGGTCTAACCCCCCCCCCCCNTTACTTCAGGCACACAAATATCAATGCTTACTTCAGGCACACAAATATCAATGCTTACTTCAGGCACACAAATATCAATGCTTTGCACTCACTTTGTGTGCTCCAGAATGTTTTTCTGCAGTATGGGGGCCATCGGAATGGAGGCGGTCACCGTGGAAGCAAGCACCTGCAGGAACCAGACCGAGGTTGAGTCGGACACACTCACACCCGCATCCTTCACTACTCTGCAATGGAGAACAAACACCCAAAGAGTATTGGAAACGGGTTTTGTAATGAAAATAAGTATGTTAGTTTTGACTGGCAGAAAGAATGATACACTCAGGTTAAATCTATATTATAACAGATAATGTAACATCAACTTTGAGTCAAGAAATGCAAGTGTATGATACTAAAGTCAAAGGTTTCAGTGAAAGTCTAAAGTTTCAGTATCAGTGAAAATTATTTTTTCAATTAATTAAATAAGTTATAGTATTGATGTTCAGTTTAATAGAAAAAAGATCATTGACGAACGGACAGGGTGTTTACCCCCCTCTTCCTTGTAGCAGGGGTCATAACAAGTATTCCTGTGTAGTTGTCTACCGCCAATCATATTCAGCAATTAAAGAAACGTACAGCCTGAATCAATGCCAAGTTTAATTAGATGGAAAAAGTTTCACTCAAAATGTGTAGCCAATTATGACAGCCAATAAAAATATGAGCCTTGCTTTTCGAAAAGGGGGTTAAATGCATGTGCATAAATTGTCGTCCCAGATTAGCCTGTGCAGTCCGCCTAAAGAGCATTTTCGCTAAGAAGAGACTTCATATAAACAAAAAATACAAAATAAAAGCGGAAAGTGTCGTCCCTGATTAATCTGGGATGACACTTCACGCACATGCATTAAACCCCATTTTCTCAGAGCATGGCTCATATGTATTCCAGTACAGTTGTCTGCATCCGGTCATGCTGCCCAAGGTGACCAAACATCCAAAGTCACTAATCATTACTAATATTCAAGCCTGGATAAGAAAAGGAACATACTTATATCCCACTGCTTTCACTCCATGCACTCTGGTGTCACAGCCATCATTGCGGCACTTACGGATGTTTATCTGCACAACTGAAATGGCAGCAAAACCATGGGTTGATGAGCCAAAAACAACCAGGACTTAATATGTCAGGAGCCAAATAATATAGGAACAAATAAGCAAATTTTGAGGCAGGGGTAGCCCTTACTTTAATCTTTTAAACATGACAATAAATAATGACAAAAAAAGGGACAAAATTGTCACAAAACCAGGTTTTCAATTTGAAAAAAAAAGTCTAATAAAGGGAGACAACTCATAATAAGCATTGTTACTGATTATCTCTAGTTACCCCCCTTGTGTCAATGTTCAATAAAATTCAATCTATTTTCTCAAAGCATAACCTTGACCTTGGAGATATCGACGTAATTCTTTCGCGCGACACACCGTCCAATGATGGTGAACAAATGTGCCAAATGATTTTAAAATCTCACAATGAACGACAAAGTTATGGCCCGGGCAAGCATTGTTAGATGTCTGCCTGCCTGCCCGACCGCCGGCCGACATTCATCAATCTAATAACCAGTTTTTTCCTTCGGAAAACCTGGTTAATAATAACTAAATCAAATTATAGTGATTACCAATTGGTGCAAATACAGTCAAACTGGCACAAAATGGGCTGACAAAGATGCACTATCATGGAACAATTGGATAATGTTCAATGTTGGTAAAACTATTGAACAAAACATATCTATTCATTGAATTATCAAATGGCTTACTTGGATAGTGGCATTTGGCATCCTTCAGTAAAATAAAATCTCCAGAAATGTTGCTGAAAAAATATGCAATCATTGAAATATCACTTGCAATTGAATGCAATACAACGTTAGTTGAATTAAACTTTTATTAGATTTAATTATAATACTGACAAACAAATTATATAAAATACTCCGATTAGATCATTTGACTTACACCTCACAAAACATATCACTCATTTGCAAAGATTATTATGCAACAGAGGATAATGCCATAGTATTTCCAATAGTATGAAACTTAAGGAAAAAACCGACCTAGGAATCCTGACGTCTTTGATTTCTCGGAAGCTTCTAATGCTGGGCCCTGCAGAGACGGTGACATACTCGGGCATGTAGCTGGAGTCAGAGGACACCACATGGATCGACAGCGACTTCACCACCACGTTCGGCTTCATGTACAGTCTGATATAGAGGGATAGAAAGATTATCTACTACTGTTTGTCTTTTAGGGATTCTTATCTCTCACTGTTCTGCATATTAAATTACATGTGTATCTACTTATTGTTTGTCGTTTATGGAATGCTGTTCCAACACTTATGCATGTTGAATTAAAAAAGTTTTGTTTTCCAGTATAAAATTGTTGCCAATAATTTCGCAATGTCTTTAAAGTAAAACAAATCTCTTGTAATGTTACATAAATTGTGACTTTATATAAATGTTATGTTTATTACATCTTTAAAGATTTCTTAAAAGTGATATACTTCTTGTTTTTTTCAACCATATAATTTTACACCAGTAACACCATTTTGTTCAACGCTTCCAACCAGTACAGATCAAAACACAACAAACACAAAAACAATCAAACTAAAGGTATGAAAACAGCCTCACCTGATCCAGTGTGAGCGTGCAGCCCCGTCTGACTGCCAGAACGTGTGGGGCAGCCCATTGGTCAGCCTGGCAAACAAGGTTCAGTCAATTAGATAACATTTAAGAGACAATACTCTAATAATTTTTGTTACAATAATATTAATAGAAACAACTCTGAACTGAGGATTTGGTGAAGGGGCGAAATTATACAAAGTAATATTAAAATCCTCCAAGGCATTATAAGTCACACGGCAAAAATAAACTGAAGGGACCCAAAAACCACCCACCCATAAATGGATTGTGCTCTTCATAGGATGCTTAAAAAGGCAAATACAAATACCACTTGTATAATATAAGCCACATCATGCAAAAATGGGTCTTATGCCATATTTGGCCATCTTTGCTCTAGATGAGCCTGCGCATCAGCTTAGTCAGGTCTGGAGCTACCCTGTCCGCTATCGAGTCCATGAAACCTTGCATGACTTTATAGCAAACAGTGTAGGTCCTAAACTGACTGTACGATAGAACAGGTTGGTTTGGAGCTAACCTGTCCGCTATCGAGTCCATGAAACCTTGCATGACTTTATAGCAAACAGTGTAGATCCTAAACTGGCTGTACGATAGAACAGGTTGGTTTGGAGCTATCCTCACAGCATCAAGAATTAGACCAATTTACGCATTACCCGGCTCAAATATGATACACATGATTTTATGAATTACCTTTACATGATTTATGAAAATGAACCAATTCTATGAAGAGCCTAGAGTGACAGCCATTATTATTGATGTACATTGACAGCAACATCCCTGTTCATTCAGACCTGAGTGAAAATTGGGAGAAAGAACTTATGGAAACTGTGTTGAAGCCTGNAACTGTTTGCAAAGGCCTTTAAAATTCGGTTCCAGCACTGAAAGAGATACACATGATTTTATGAATTACCTTTACATGATTTATGAAAATGAACCAATATTATGAAGAGCCTAGAGTGACAGCCATTATTATTGATGTAATATCATGTAATGTAAACATTTAGATTAATGATTCTCTTTATGCAAGAAGGTTCCCAGTTGTAGAGCTATAAACCATATTCGTTACCTGTATACGTCTGATGTGTTGGAGGACACCTCAATCTTACTGTAGCATGGGTTGAGCAGCTTTACTTCCTCCCCGTCTGACAGCGCAGTGTCCCTCACATCTCCCTTGGCTAGTGGAAATAGCAAAGAAAAAGAGAACATTTGGTGTAGGATAAGGATGAATACTCAATGTTTTTGCTAAGCATTACCAACTTAATTTTTAGACAACTGTTGTTGTAGTATTTAAGAGTTTAGTAACAGGTCGCTTCCACGTGTTCACGACGTCATATGGTATCAACGTGCCCCTGTGACCTTTCAGGAGGAAATATTTAATTTTGAGCCAAATTAGGTCAAATTTACCACAGCAGCCCGGGTATTCGCCAAAGAGATAATTTAGATCCAAATAGACCAGCGCACAATGGTCAATGAGACCTTAATGTGCGCTGGTAGACAATTAGAAGACAATTCATGCCTGGTTGTCCTTAAAAGGACATTAGCTGGATTAGCAGAGCCGCCCGCAGAAGTTCCCCTATCCGACAAAGCTTCAAGAAAATCTTCTGCGGTTGACTCTCGCCCTGGTCACGACGCGCACGCTCCAGCAGCTGACCAAGGTTTTTAGACAACACTAACTTCATTTTATATTTATACTACATATCTAAGTGGGTAATTCAGGTAACCTACATGAAAATATCAATATAATATAGGTTTCTCAATTTTTTCATTTGGTAAGACGTCACATTTAAACACAAAGAGTAATAAAATAATCTAAGTAAATTTTCCTTATAAAAAAAAAAAANTTTTGTTAAACTCAAACAAGCGTCTGTGTGTACAAAAGGCAGTTCTCTCTTTGCCATTTTCGTCCATTAAAACTTGCCAATAGCCACTCTTTAAATCTAAAGATGTGAAGAATTTAGACGAATTTTTTATCAGTATTAAAAGACCTTATACTGTACTGTATAGGATACATTCACGGAACATACCAGTATCGGCGCGTAACGGCAACAGGACTTATTTTAGCCCAGTGTGCAATAATCAACATCCGGTTAATTTTTAATTGCCATAAAACGTTGTTTTGTTTGGTAAAGATGTGTTAAATCTTTTCGGCCAGAAATGCCACTCGCCCTGCAGTACGAGCGCTGCCGGAATATTCACTCGTCTGGAGCCGATTTCTACTCGTAATTACGAACTGGCGAGTGGATTTGTTGAGCGCTGCATGTATTTATACTTTATTTACAACTTATGAAATTTAATACTGATCACATTTCATGCCCTTATATATGTTACTATGTTTTTGAACACATGTACTCATGTATAGACTGTACATGTATGTCTATTGTATATTGATTAAATGGTAATTACCCTAAACCTATACACATCATACCTGGGGTGATAGTGCAGGCCTGTAACATGCGTATACTCTTGCCCAGCTCACCGATGATGTTCGGACCACTCGAGTATTTAAGAGCAGACAGAGCAGTGCTGATCTCTATGATTCCTGTGCCGTCAGTGTCCATCTGCTGGAAAACCTGCAACAAAGAGAGAGCTTAACCCTTTGAGTGCTGGAACTGGATTTTGAAGGCCTTTGCAAACAGTTTGGATCCAGATGAGACGCCACAGAACGTGGCTTCTCATCAGGATCCAAACTGTTTGCTATTCTGATAGTGGTCTTAGAAAAAAAATCGAAGAAAATGCTAATTTTAGAAATTTACCAGACGACATTTTAGCAGATGACAAATTTCCCAGCATGCAAAGGGTTAAAAATCTAGTCAAAGGCTTTAGTGCACACATTTTTACTAAAACACAGGGTCTCTGGTGTGGTGGAGTGAATGCTGGTGGTTGAAGGTGGTGACTCAATAAAGTATATGATGCATATAATTTTACACTTGACTTTATGTGGATAACAATTTCTCTTTACAAGAGGAAGCCACTTAGGCAAGCAAGCATTGACTAAGAATAACTTTAAAATAACAGAACAATTACATAGAATTAAATTCAGTCCCTGAACCTTACACTTATCATAACAAAAAAGCTAAAAACATACATAATGACAACACATAAATATTGAAAACAGTTTCAAAGACCAGTACCCGTATAGCATCATCCCTAGATGTGGATCCCTTTGACATGAGGAAGTCACAGAACTGTGCGAGGGTGGTTGACTCCTCCCCTTTCCTCTCCTTCTCTTCCAGCCAGCGCACAATCTGATGGCGGTGCTGCTCCAGAACATTCTCTTGTATATCCTCTCTGAAATAAGGCATTTTTTTTTTAATTATGATTTTTCACTGTTATCAATAGTGTTTAAGTAATATCTTTGCGGTGAGTTAACATACTAATAGTTTAGCAGGGTAAGCAGGTTTACAAGTACCAATATTAAGTACACATACTTAGAGAGGTTAACATAGCCTTCTTTTATAAGTGCCAAGATTTATTAGTGCTTCAAGCCAGTAATTTACAAATTCTATACTACTTGAACAGAAGTAGGGGAATGGCTGTATAAATATTTTTGTGACCAATACCCACAAACGTTAAAGGTAGAAACAGGTTTGGATCCCAGCATGATAAAGGGTAAAACCAGTAAGGATCCCAGCTTGACAAAGGTTAAAAACAGATCCTAGCATGACAATGGGTAGAAACAGTTTTGTAGCTCACCAGTGCTAAGCCAAAGGGTAGAAACATCTAGAAAGTCCTAATTTCACTAAATTAAAATTATTATAGAGTCTGCATTGGACTATAAAAGTTATTTCAACTATCAAAACAAACAAGGCTTGTCACCAAAGGATGACATATGCCCCCTTTTTCCACATTTTTCTATACCTAAACGCAAAGTTTTTTCCACATTTTTCGAAACCTTAACGCAAAGTGTGACAGAATTTCAGACAGACAGTGCCATCACTATATGCCTACCTTTGGGGGCATAAAAATAAGATAAAAGGATTGATCTGTATATTTATTCATGATACATGTAACTATGAATAAAAGAGTGAAAACATTTAAAGTAAAATTACCCCTATTGCCAATCAAAACTCACAGGATATTTTTTTTTTTTTGCTCTTATTTTGTATACATACAAGTTCAAGGGACTTACTTGATTTTCCCTGCCACAGTCCGAAGTTCATCATGTTTGAAGAGCGAGTCCAGTAGTTCAGTCAAAGAAGGGCTGTCCTTCTCTATAATACCACGAAAGACATTCAAAACTCAATTTGTTCTTAAAATACTGATATGAAGTTCACACATAACAATATATAACTGCTTGACCTGATACCATCATACTGGTATAGCGTTACATTCCTATTTATAATGCATGTACTCATTTATATTAGAAATAATTTTCAAACAGAAAACAAACAAAATGTAATATTTGCTACTTAAAATGGACAAGCAAGTTCCTGGTTAGTTGTAATATGGAGATACAATTTTGACATGAATACTTGTATTGTCAAAACTATATGCATGAAATTTTGGCCATTTCTCTTAATTGACGCTTGTTCTCAGGTTGGACTGTATCTTGTTCAACAATCTTGGAAAGTAACAAAGTTGCGTTTATAAATTAATTACACAAGTGAGAGTGTATCTCGATAAAGACAGTCTTCAAGTCAAATTGACAAGATTTAAGAAAGAACAAATCCCAGATTCTCGACCACAACTGGCAAGTAAAAACTTGGTTTGATTTGCATGTAAGTGGATCTGTTTATAATAAGATTCATATGCATATTCTGTTTATTATGTTTGTTACAACACACTGATTAACAGGAAGTTGTAAAAATGACAGACAAGTAAGTTAAAATGTGAGCAAATTTCTTTTTCATCCAGACAGTTCATATATCAGTATAAGCCAAGTGGAAAGTATTTTAACAAGAGATGTGTTTGTCAGAAACACAATGGCCCCTACTGTGCCACTTTGATTTTTTTTTACCTTTGACCTTGAAGGATGACCTTGACCTTTCACCACTCAAAATGTGCAGCTCCATGAGATACACATGCATGCCAAATATCAAGTTGCTATGATCAATATTGCAAAAAATGTCCACATTTTTCGAAACCTTAACGCAAAAAAATAAATGCAAAGTGTGACGGAATTTCAGAAGGACGGACAGACAGACAGACGGACAGTGCGATCACTATATGCTCACCTACAGAGGCATAAAAACAAGTTTTAAAAAAGTTTCTAATATAGCCATCCACATAACACTGTTTAGGATTAACCATGCCCTTATTTCCTCATGAGATGATCTCCTTGTATGGCTGATCAGATATTAACCAAAAACTTACAGATATTTGTTGTGTGGCAAATGTACACTATTTTGAGCAAAATTTTCCATGTATTGCAATTAATCCCTTTTCTTAAAAAATAATATAAAGCCAATCTAGAACGAACTTAAACAAAATATAATTATTTCATGTCCCTTTAAATATGTATTTACAAAGTATATCAAATGGAACAAATTTTCTTAAAATGCATGCTTTTTAGAATATATGCTGCATTAAAATTTAAAACATATAAATGTATAAGAAAGTTAAAAAAAAAGAGTAAATTAAGCAACTCAAACTTCAGAGTTAATGCATTTTAGACATTTTTTCTTTACTGTATATGTTTTCTGCAATGAATGTTCACAATTTTCTTCATTTTCAGAATAAACAACAGATGTGTTTGTCAGAAACACAATGCCCCCTAATGCACCGTTTTGATTTTTTATTTGTTTTGTTTATTTGTTGACCTTTGACCTTGAAGGATGACCTTGACCACCACTCAAAATGTGCAGCTCCATGAGATACACATGCATGCCAAAATTAAGTTGCTATCTTCAATAATGCAAAAGTTATGACAAAACTTTAATATTGGTTAAAGTTTTGGACAGACAGACAGACAGACAGACAGACAGACAGACAGACAGGCCAAAAACATTATACCCT
>VMBQ01003454.1:36583-55320 GCA_007657795.1 Dreissena rostriformis
CAGACAGACAGACAGACAGACAGACAGACAGACAGACAGACAGACAGACAGACAGACAGACAGATAGACAGACAGACAGACAGACAGACAGATAGACAGACAGAATGACAGACAGACAGACAGATAGACAGACAGAATGACAGACAGACAGACAGAAAGGCCAAAAACAATATACCCCCTTTTTTTTTAAAGGGGGCATAAAAAGAAGACCTCTTTTTCAAGTTTATTTATGTTTGTGTAAGTTAAGGTGGTCAATATTTGTACATGTATTTTTTGTATATTTCTTCCACCCAACCTCATTTTCAAAATAAAGTTCCTGTAAAACAAATGATACACAAATGTTGGCTTTGCAAATATGAGATACATGTACACTGATCATGTGATTACTTTCCAAATTTAAAGTAAAATGGTGGTCCTTACCAACAGCTGTTTCAGTATCTGAGGCACCTTCATCCATCCTCTTTAGAAAAGAAAAACACACTTTGTAAAATATACGTCACGAAGACAAACTCGTATTGTAATTTAATGACAATTTAATTACATGTACATAATGCCATATCCCCAACATATACACAATTCCCGAGTACCCATATCTATACGACCTATATAACCTATTACATTTACTAATTCCCTTAATATTGTACAAGTTGAGAACAAAGTTGTGACTCACAAATATATGACGTCACAACAGGTGGTACAACCTGGTTTGTCACGTGACTACTATTTGCTCATTTATAAGACAAGTAAAGTAATGCAAACATATTGAATTATTTTAATTCATTAATGCATTTTTTATTTTTATGTTCTTATTATGGACATCTGTAATGGATGAATAACATGGGTAGTCAGTCCTTTTTTCCAATTGAGGGCTATAATTTGGCCCCATTCCCAATCTCAAAAGTTATATATCTTTCCCAAATTGACAGTTTCATTTTATTTTTTTTTAGAATTCAAATGTTAATTCATCTCCATGTACATCTCTATAAATGAAACATTAGCAAACATTATGTTAAAAAAATGTAATTCTCAATTTAATAGTACAGTCAAGTTACCATTACCGGGTCAGTAGCGTAATAAAGTTGTTCTGGTGAAAAGCAATAAATGTTTTGAGACTTCTTTTACACCAGTTTGATTAAATATTACCTTTGCTTACTGATTCAGCACAAAGTCTAATTTTTAAACGCAGGCAAAATGTATGTGTGATAAATTGTTTTTGCCGCAGAATTCATGCATTAACAGATCAGTTGTAGCCATAACGGATCACGTGATCGAAACCCCTCAGGGGGCATCTAACACGCTATTTGAACTGTCGAAACATGAACTGTGTTGTTTACAATGACCAAGTTACATTGCCAGTAATAAATTATATTCATTTGTTTTTGTTATTAATTGTTTTATATGTGTGATCTTGTATCTTCACTTTACTCATGGTGTTCTTGTGTGAATTATCTGTTGAAAATCCTAAATAGATCTAAAAGATATGGGCATCTTATAAACCATGTAAATTGTTTCAATCATATCTAATCATCGATATTGAACATGGAACATAAATAAAACTTAACATTGAGATAATTTATTGTAAGAATCAACAAGATTTGCATATATTTTAATATAAAATATTAGGCGCAATAAATAAACATGTTTCTTTCCGGTTACCCGACTGACCCTGTCAATTTACCTCCAACTGCAATTTTTTTATAAAAAAATAAATAAATAAAAAAAAATCTTGAGTGGACAATAACGATATTGTTTTACACTATTCGGTTGCAATTTAGATCGCAAACGGCCCGAAGTTTATACCATGCCGATATCATTGAAAATGGCTGTCTGCTCGAGCGTGGTGGCTTCACACGAAGGCTGAGCCGCCATTTTCTTCTGCCATTTTGGAATTCAGTGTAGCGGAAAAAATCCAATGACAAGGCAAAGTCATATTTATATCGAATAAAATCCGACTTACTTTAAAATAATTGTAATTTAATTTTCGGTAGTTTTTTTAAAAAATTTAATTATAAAAACCAATCGTTCCCTCAATGCGAAGTTTGACAGCTTCGCGTTTGTTTTTATGTAAACGTTTCCGTGTTTTATTAAATGAAATCGTAAAAGCAAGTGTGAAACAGTACTTGATTATCTCAAGAAGGTTATTATCTGTAATATCTTGAATTGTTTCGAGCATAACTTTCATTTAAATTATTTAAAACATGTTGGTACCAAATGAGTAGGAACATCAAATAATTCTGAACATTTTCAAACCAAATAAAAAAACAAACAAAAAAAAACCGACCTACCGACTCTCATTTTTTTAGCCCGTAACCTGAAACAGACATGTTATTTTTTTAGGCCTTATCAATACGCATATTATCACGCTTGATCCCTTATTGCCCTAATTCTTTATTAAGGGGAAGGTGTTGCAAAATCTTAAACATGAATCAAAACTGAAATTGATTTTTGCAGGCAGAAAGACTACTAAATGGCCTTTAAATTAATGCGTAAACTTCTAACTTCCCAACAGAGTTATAGCATGTGGCCGCAAAAAATGTTCAACCTCGATTTGGAAACGAGACGGAAGTCAACAAAGTCGTATATACATGTCAGCAAAACATACTGAAATGTTTGATAAAGAGTAGCTCCGATTCGACTCAATCATTGCATTTTAAAGAACAGGCCTTGAAGATGCTGTGTGCAAAATATCATCTAAAAATGTCATTTTTTTATCGCAATACGCATTCTTGAACATCAAACTGATGCGCTATGGGTAATGATCCGGTAATGGTAACTTGACTGTATTGGTAAGCAAAAAACAAACCATCTAAATTTTAGTTTATATAAACACTAAATTTTGCCCAGTCAAAAGATACCCGCACCCATTTCCAAAATGATGAAAAAAGACACAACTGGTAGTCAGTGGTAGTGTAGACATTTGATTTTTAAATTAATAAACTAAATAGCATTTTATTCCCAAATTGGATAGGTAGCATGACTCAGACATGATTAAAGTAACAACATTCATGCTGTTCAACATAGCTTTCTTAGACTTAATAGGTCAACTAACAATTGAAAGTTTCATAATGATTGCATCCGCACTATTCAAGTTAATTGGCAACCAGCCAATTGCAAATTGTTTTCTGAAAATGTATGGTTGCTATGAAAATTCAAATTCAGCTTAATATAAAACATAATATCTCCAGAGATGTTTAAACACAATAAGATCCCTGAACTATTTTACTTAAACTTAAGAAAATTGTCGATATGTGAATCAAGTGACATATTATTATATGCCTTTTATATCACCAACTATTGGCTATATAATGGGTCTCAATATTCTTTGATTACACTGAAAACACTCCTAAAATAAAAAGTTAAACAATGTGCTGACCACAAAATAATTTTAATTATCCGAAAATGTGAATCCGAAATATACATTCGTCAATTACCGCAGCTTGATTCGCTATATTTTGGAAATGGTCGTCGTCGTCAGAATCACAGTGAGACCCGTAACTGCTTCCCATTACTTGACTGGTTGTAATTCATTTATATCAACTTAGAGTTAACTTTAAAACAGCCAAAAAAAGAATATTCCTTCCTGCCAAAAAAGAAAGTATTCACAACCAAGGTAAAAGAGTTACAAAGGGAAATCACTCTGCGAAAGTGGGAGTGAGTTAAACCAAGTAATGGATCACGAACTGCGGTCGAATTCAAATCGATCGGTGCTTGTCTGCAGAAACGGTTGTGTTGCATCTTCACAACCTCTGGCTTCACTTATTGGCGTTGGTGAGGATAATAATTATGTTAACTGTCACTTAAAATAGTCTTATTGAAGTTGCGTTGTTTTTCTAGGACATAAGTCATGTACAGATAGATCTAGATTCTATAATATTATATCGAGGGCACCATATAGGCCTACCTATATAGTTTTAGTTTAACACTTAATTACATAAAGAGGAAAAAACTATCTTTATATTGCGCCTGTAGCCCTAAGAGCAAGGCTCTGGTCAATTTTGTTATGCTCTAGATGACTGCTCCTCCGAATTTAGCCCCATATAAACAGAGGCGCTAATTTCGCGTCTCATATGTCCTATATATTAAACTTAAATGCAAATGTACACCATACATACGAGTAGTGTGAAATTAGATTGCAATGAAGACGTAAGTGGCTATGACTGGTATACGCAAGTCTACGCGTTCGAGTCTTCACGTGCGTATGTGCGTGCTCTGACAGCTGACATATATTGCATATATTGTGCTGAAAACATACATTGTGGACAATGCAGAGCACACATATATTGATGATATTATATAATGAAACGCATACATTGACCAAATTGTACTACAGACATACATTGACGACATTACACTGCCGACATACATTGATTGATTATATTATTATACAGTAGACATACGCTGACGACATTGTGCTGCCGAAATGCATTAATGATAGTATACAGCAGACATACATTGGCGACATTGTACTGAAAATGTAGATTGATAAATTTGATCTGCATACGACATTGACGACATTGCAAGCCTAAATTATTTGAAGAAATTTTAAAGAAGACATTCATTGACGACATTGCAATGGAGATATGCATTGCTAATATTGTACATCAGCGATACATTAACGAAACTGCACTGCCGACAAACATTGATGAAATATTACTGCCAACACACATTGACGATATTGAGCTGTCGACATGCATTGGTGAAAGTGTACTGCAGACATACATTAACGGCATTACGCTGTCGACATGCATTGATGATAATGTACTGCAGACATACATTAACGACATTGCGCTGTCGACATGCATCGATGATAATGTACTGCAGACATACATTAACGACATTGCGCTGTCGACATGCATTGATGATAATGTACTGCAGACATACATTAACGACATTGCGCTGTCGACATAGATTAATGAAATTGTTCATCACACATCATTGACGACATTGCACAGCTGACATACATTGCTGATATTGTACTGCAGACAAACATCGACGAGATTGTACTGAATATATACATTGATGATATTTTACCGCAGACATACATGGGTTATGATGTGCAGCAAACATATATGGAGCGGTTTGCACGCAAAAAGTATGTTGCTCTATTACAAATCCTAAATGCTTGTTGACTTTTCCAAAATGCCTGTTGACTGTTGAAACATGCTTGATGTCTTTAATAATTTGCGTGCTGCTAAGTTGTTTTATGTTTTCACTATAATCACATGCCACATAATTCAGTTGGTAGGGCGCTGGCTAATCCAGATATGGTGTGTTAAGCTTGTTGTTGTTTGAATAAAAATGATGTTTATGTGATGTTTTTGTACAAGAAGGGGTTTCAAAGCTTTTGGTGTTTGTTTCGTTGAATGAGAAGGGTTCTATCAGCTGACCAAACATCTAAAATTGATAACCTGACTTTAAAGTCCTATTGCCTAAAGCAGCCATTTTGACCGCTTCTCTTGACTTGTTGCTGTACACAGGCTTGATTGTATGAGATATATATGTTGATTTCCAGTCACTCTTCATTACTGGAATTTATTGAATTGTACCCGGAAATATACCAAAAGAACATATTTACGTATCCGAACATGTTTAAATATCTAAATACACCTTTGTTCATTAGCGGTAAACTACATTATTTAATGAACATCTCTTTGACCATGTATTATCATTTCAATGCGTTGTATGGATGTTTGTAGCTAAAACTTTATGTAAAAAGTAAAGTAAAGGGGGTGTTCTGGAATCGCCATCGATGTATGTCCTTCTGTCTGCCTGACCCTAGACGCGAATTTCCCGGAGAAGTTCTTTAACACTTTGCAACATACAACAATTTAACGTACATGCCTTGTAGTTGCTCATAATTTTATTGCCACAGGGCGTAACTTCCATTGTGTTATCTGTTTTCCAGTGTGTACTGTTTATTTTCGTTTCTACGCGAGATCGTATTAACTCGAACCCTAATGATGCGAAATGGCATCTTTGATAGATAAACGATTATGGCATTGTACATCAGAAATGCGTCGAGTTGATCGTACATCAAACATATTTTGAGCACATCGTACATCAAACATTTATTGAGCACATCGTACATCAAACATACATTGAGCACATCGTACATCAAACATAAATTGAGCACATCGTTCGTCAAACATACACTGAGCACATCGTACATCAGACATACATTGAGCACATGGTGGATCAGACATAAATTGAGCACATGGTACATCAGACATACATTGAGCACATCGTACATCAAACATATATTGAGCACATCGTACATTAAACATACATCGAGCACATCGTACATCAAACATACTTTGAGCACATCGTACATCAAACATATATTGAGCACATAGTACATCAGGCATATAGTGAAGACATTATACAACCGACATACATTGAGCACATGATGGATCAGACATAAATTGAGCACATGGTACATCAGACATACATTGAGCACATCGTACATCAAGCATATATTGAGCACATCGTACATTAAAAATATATTGAGCACATCGTACATCAAAACTACATTGAGCACATCGTACATCAAACCTACATTGAACACATCGTACATCAAACATACTTTGAGCACATCGTACATCAAACCTACATTGAACACATCGTACATTAAACATACATTGAGCACATAGTACATCAGACATATAGTGAAGACATTATACAACAGACATACATTGATGATGCACTTCAGATTAACGATGATTACATTGTACAGCAGACATACATCAGAGACATGGTACATCAGACATACATTTAAAGGGACTTGTTCACAGATTTTGGCATAATTGGAAGTTTGTCATAAAATGCTTTAAATTGATGAAAATAAACATCAGAACTAAAGAGCTACAATATAAAAACAAGAATAAAAGTAAATAGAAAAAGAAAAAAAGTTCAACACACCAGGGCTCGAACCACTGACCCATGGAGTAAAAGCCAATCGCCGAAACCACTCAGCCATCCGTCTTCACGTGTGTATGTGTGTAGTTCAGAGTTTATGTTCGGGTCATCTTTTAGTCTTTACGACTACATTACGTGCGGACCTGACCATCCGTCTTCACATGGGTTGCCATTTATTTTATACTTTGTATAACTATCCACGTGTTATTACAAAATATAACGATAACACAAGAATTCTAAATGTTTAGCTCGTTTCGCGTCTGAGACGTTTTTAATTGATTCAATTTCTAACGATGAAGTTTCGTAAACGAAAGTGTATTTTCAGTATAAGTCTGCGGCATTAGTGTTATTTTTCACTGTGATGTACATTGTTCATTTATTTCTTGAATCTGTGACAAAAAGTTGAAAAATTCTCATTTTGATAAACTGTGAACAAGTCCTTTTAACACATGGTATATCAGGTATACAGTAAGGACATCGTACAGCATTCATTGAGCTCATTGCACAGTATACATACATTGAGTACATTGAACAGCACACATACATTGAGTACATTCTACACTATAAATACATTGAGTACACTGTACAGCTGCATCCATTGAGTTAATTGAACACCATAAATACATCGAGTACATTGTACAGCTGCATCCATTGAGTTAAATGAACACCATACATACATTTAGTACACTGCACAGCTGCATCCATTGAGTTAATTGAACACCATATATACATTGAGTACATTGTACAGCTGCACCCATTGAGTTAATTGAACACCATATATACATTGAGTACATTGTACAGCTGCATCCATTGAGTTAATTGAACACCATATATACATTGAGTTCACTGTACAGCTGCATCCATTGAGTTAATTGAACACCATATATACATTGAGTACATTGTACAGCTGCATCCATTGAGTTAATTGAACACCATATATACATTGAGTACATTGTACAGCTGCATCCATTGAGTTAATTGAACACCATATATACATTGAGTACATTGTACAGCACACATACATTGAGTACATTCTACACTATAAATACATTGAGAACACTGTACAGCTGCATCCATTGAGTTAATTGAACACCATATATACATTGATTACATTGTACAGCACACATACATTGAGTACATTCTACACTATAAATACATTGAGTCCACTGTACAGCTGCATCAATTGAGTAAATTGTAGACCATACATTCATTGAGTACATTGTAAAGCATACATATATTACGGACATCGTACAACACACCTACATTCAGGGCATTGTGTTGCAGAAGACATATATTGATGACTTTGTACAACAGACATACATTGAAGGCATTGGACATCAGACTTATATTTAGGACATTGTACAGCATACATACTCTAAGGATATCGTACAACATACATACATTGAGGGAATTGTGTTTCAGATATGCTTTACACATAATGATATCGTACAGCAGACATATATTACTGGAGTCGTACTTCAGACACACATCGATGACATCGTCCTGCAGACAAACTTTTGAGACATTAAACTGCAGACATACATCGATTACATTTAATTGTAGACATACAACGATGACATTTCATAGTAAACACCATTGGTGACATTGTTAAGAAGACAGTTATTGATAACATAGCATAACATAGATGATTAATGAATTTGTACCGCATGCATACATTGATAACATTTCACAATATAAATACATCTATAACAATGTGCTGCATGCATACATCGATGACAACAAACAAAAGACATGAATTGGTAACATTACAAAACATACAAACTTTTCGACAGTGCAGTATACAAACGTCATGTTGTAAATACAGAAATTGATGACATTGATACACTGATGGCATAACATGAACGAATTAAATTGTACAACACATTTTATTGTTCAAACATTTAGGACATTGTTTATCATACATTCAACATGCATGTGGTAATTATTTTCACTATGGCATGACTAACTAAACTTTTTAAAATAAACGATTTTGTGTTGATATATTCGATTTCGTGAATTTAAATTCAATAATTTCAAAATTCAATATCGAATGGCATCAGTTGATCAAATAGAAATTTGTTTTAAGTAGCACATTGGTCAATGTTTCAGATATTCTGAAGCTTGGTGGGAATGCTGCTGATGCTGCAGTTGCTGTTGCTGCTGCTTTGAATGTTACAGAGCCTACAAGCACTGGAATAGGAGGCGATGCATTTTGCTTGTTTTATAACAGAAATACAAACAAAGTTCATGGTTTAAATGGAAGGTAGACTATAAATGCGTTAACTATACCAGAAACAAATTGTAACGATTCACGAACTGTGTTTGTCCTAACGTGCATCATTTCTACATTTAAACTGCTTTATTTTTGGTATAACCTTGCTGAATTTTCAAATAAAAATAGATTATTATGTCCCAAATGCATTGTTTTACAACTTGCGGTCCAAGCTTTATAATTTTATCAACAACACTAAGTACAATGATCTTTTGTAATAGATTTTACAATTCCAGTTATCAACTATGGAACATAGCCAAACACCACGATTACAAATGCAAACGTGTGCTCTATGAAGATTTCGATCAACACTATAAAACACAACACTACCTTTTAAATAAAACTTGCAATTTGACAGCGGAATACAAAAAAAATGTGTTTAACCCGAACATCACTATTTCCCCTGTCCAGTGGTCGAGCGCCTGGTCAGCTGACCATTGACCTTCTGCAGAGCCAGGGGTACGGCGTGGGTAAACCGTTACCTGTGAATCACGGTCACACGGTCACAGTGCCTGGTGCGGCAGCCGCATGGTGTGATACCGTGGAAAAGTTTGGCAGTGGCAAGGTGGGATTTTGTGATTAATCAGGGTTGACTGCGATGTTTGACATGCATTTCAACCGATTTAAACTCCAAAACTTTGCCTTACACTTCCAAGGCGGTGATCCCAGTGTATTGGCAATAAGTTAAATTTACTTAAATTAAACACTAGCGGATGTTAGCACTAACGTTATCTCATTTATTTGGTCTGGAGTTCCATGCATCCTCTATATTCATGCTGTTATTTAATTGATATACGTGTTTCTTTTTTTTATTAGTCCCGTTTCACGCAGAAGCACGTGTACATTAGCGTACATACGCTGCATTGGTTTGATTGTTAAGATATTCGTAAAATGTCACTACTTCATTTCTATTTCTACTGAAATATATATTTCCTGTTTTAAGTAAATACTATATATAAAACTGGTTTACTTAATTTACCATATTTTTCATAAAATATTGCAAAATATTAAGTCTTGTCAATTTTCATGATCCCATATCGTCCATCCATATATATTTTCAGTTGAGCATGTTTGATATTCTACAACCAGCCATTCTTCTTGCCGAGGAAGGCTTCCCAGTTCAGAAAATTACAGCACATTCCTGGGCCGAAGGTATAGTATAGTCCATGGTGTACGCTATAACTTTATTTGTTGTTTTAAATTTTTTATACATATTTTATTTTATGCTACGGAGGGGAATATTGAAATAATATATCATTGACATAATTCACTGCTGTGCACGATTTTTGTTAAATAGCAAATATATCTAACATTATAAAATGTACCATACATTTTGTACAAAAATTAAGATGTTATATAATTGGATGTTCAATCATTTTAGGTGCTTGGCTATTACAGGAGAAGAGTAATGTGTTTGGGCAAGATTTGCTGATCAATGGTCAACCACCAAAACATGGAGAAATAATGCAAAACCCTGGGTTAGCAAACACATTTAAGGTATTTATGTACGTTATTTCTCACACTATTACTGCAAAAGATAAACACGAGACAGTTTTATCCACTAAACGTTTACTTGTCGGTAGTTTTGTTACGCTATCCTTACTTCTAGAACTTAGATGGTTGCAAATTCTGACAATATTAAGTCTGTTGAAATATTTGAAATTTAATATAATATTACAATGTCAGATATCAGTGTAAATAATTGCAAAGGTGGTAAATGTATTAACACATCCAAAAACGTTTATCTCTTTACAGGCATTAGCCACTCAAGGAAAGAGTGGTTTCTATGAAGGTCGTATAGCTGAAAGAGTGTGTAAAGTGGTACAACAGTTTGGGGGCCTGATGACACAGGAAGATTTAAAGGCACACGTGTCTACCTTCGAAGAACCAATCAAAACGGACTATAAGGGTCGTATTGTGTGGGAGATCCCTCCCAATGGTCAGGGCATCACAACTCTTATGGCCCTGAATATTCTTGAAGGATACGACTTGCAGGGTGGGGTTATCATTATCATGCATGTACTTAATCGATGCAAAATTCGATAACACTGCAAATTGCCATACTGTACTTCATTGACAGGAATGAAATATGTAAAACTGAGAATATTGTTTATTTCCACATTTCTAACATTGTTTTTTTCAAGAAAAAGACTATAACGTCTTATAATGCTTAAATTTAAAACTATTTTTGCACGGTTTAATATCACATGGATTAAATAAAAAAAATAATTGTTCGTGAGTTAATGTCTTCAAACATTATTATGGTATTTGTTAAATAAAAGTTGTAAGGAGTCCGCTTCAATACTTCCCGATATATTTTACTTTTTTTCATAGCAGTATTACGAATGCTAAATAAAACATATTTTGCATAATAAGCAATACAGTTGCAACACTTTAAAAGATGACTAAGTTGTTTATTATATATTATATTGAATCGTCATGCATCATGCTTCACAATCGCACAGTCGATAATGAAACTGATCTTAAAGCAAGTGACATGGTGTGTGAACGTTTCACATTGCCTTCATATGACACTGTGTGGCATTAAATTCCGAAATCTATACAGCTTGGATTATGGTTTTCATTTCAGCAATGGGACATAACTCTTCCGCCTACTTGCACACACTGATAGAAGCCCTACGGCTCAGCTTTGCTGATGTCGCAAGGTACTGCGCGGACGCGAGCAAGGTTCATGTTCCCATTGCGAAGATGTTGTGCAAAGATTATGCTGCAGAACGAAGGACATTGATCAAAGAAAACGCGTATGTTTGAATTTACGTTGAATGTTTACAAACACGAACATTTAAAAACATAAAATAAACACACAAAAAACAATTGACATATACTGTATGTTTTAATATAAATGAAATATGCACATTCCATATGGTTTACCCCTTCGAATGAGTAATACAAAACAAAAACATCGAATCTCCATAAGATATTTCTGGTCTTGAACTATATTTGTCAAATGCATCTACTTTATACAGGTAGCTTCAACACATATGATTGAAATGACATGCATATGGACACTATGTAGGAACAATGAGCATCCGGAAACATTATCAGGAGGAAAAATCTCATAAACCCATTTATGCCTAGTGGACTTTCCCATCCTTCTAAATTGGATCAATTTTTTTCCAAAATTAGGGATGTCTAGTATATTTATTTCTATATTTAGAATATTTCTTATAGAAATTACTTTAAGCAAACAGTGCAGACCATGATGAGACGCCGCATCATGCGGCGTCTCATCTGGGTCTACGCTGTTTGCTAAGGCATTTTTTTCTAGACGCAAGTTTAAGGCAAGTTACCAAATGCCTAATTTTGATTTGCACGTCTTTAACGTATGTTTATACAACTTACAAGAGTTATTTGTAATTTTGTCAATATTTTGCAACCACCTTAACGGCAAACATTTACAGCACTGTCCCCAACGTAAGAGAGTATTACACCTTCTAAGGTACTGTTACCGTCACTGACAACAGTGATGCCGTCGTCTTATGTTGAACACATACAACTCGTTTAAAAAAAAAATCTTTTTCTATTACGTGACAATACTTGTAAGGCCAGTTCAAACGTCAGCAACGGTAACACCTTAAAGAGAAATCACAATAGACGTCGCGGTCATTAACAATATCTGACATGCCTGTTATTATAGGCATTGCATATCATGATTTATTCTGCTTTGACATCTCTCCATTTTGCAGTGCCCTCCCAAATGTCAGTGATGGCGAAACCTTGAAGGGTAACGACACGGTTTACTTTACTGTCACAGACTGTAGCGGCAACGCTTGCTCCTTCATCAACAGTAATTATATGGGCTTCGGAACCGGTATCGTGCCGGAAAAATGTGGATTTACCCTGCAAAACAGGGGCCTGAACTTCTCATTGGAACCAGGGCACCCGAATGTGGTGGCGCCACACAAACGGCCGTATCATACCATTATACCATCTATGGTGACATCGGCTAAAACAGGTTTATGCCGCTATATTTAACCCATTTATGCCTAGTGGACTCTCCCATCCTTCTAAATTGGATCAATTTATTTCCAAAATTAGGGATGTCTAGTATATTCATTTCTATATTCTAAGATTTAGCAGGTTGCTTCTGCACATTATTACAGTCTTATTACATTGATATATTGTTATAACATTCTATATATAAAACACTTCTGACTTTGTTTGATTGGATTGAACAATGCGGTTTACCAAACTAAAACTGTCTGTATTGTTAATTGTATCATGATATCATTGTTATGGTATGACATTGTGTACGGTATGATTTGTACTGGCTGGTTCGTATAGTCCATGGTTCACATATACATATAAATATATCAGAAATATTACATGACTTAAGATTATATTACTTATTGAAAATCGGAAGAAGATGACTGTGATGTACCGGTTCGTTGTGTCGCACGAGTTGATTGCGTGATGTTGTATTCGATGTATACAAGTCAAGGAGTGCGATATTTTCTCATTTCGAATTTTCGATAAAACAAAATGAAAAATACCCTTGAAAACAACGATTTTGTTTGAAAGCGATACACTTACACAAACGAAAAACACACAAAATGCTGTGAAAAGAATAAATATACATGAATATGCGTATGATATTCACAATCAGTAAATATATTTTCGTGATGACAGTTGATTTAAATAGTTTTGCTCTTTTATATCATCTTAAATCTTAACTGTTCTTTTTTTTACTTTATGGAATGTTTAACATATATCAAAAGTTAAAGCATTTAATTATGAAGAAACGTCTTTGGATTAAATAAGAAAAGTTACAAACTACAAATCCTTCCAGATCCAGAAGGATCTTACTGGGATTTAGTGTATACCTAAACAGAGGCGAGACTGCAATTAGGTTGTATATATTAATGATGAAATAATACATACAAGTAGTCTGCTTTCCCAGTCGTTGAATACTGGAACGGAATTCACATTGTGAAATACCGAATTCCTATCCAGTAGCAAATATTTCGAGCGGAAATACCCCATTATTATAGTAAGAACATTAAGCACTTAATAGTTCTTCCTGAAGCTTTCACTTAAATCCTGCTCCTCTACCTGATGACCAAATATGTGTTGTGTTCTGAGAAAACTGGGCATAATGCTTGTGCGTAAAGTGTCGTCCCATATTAGCCTGTGCACTCCGCACAGGCTAATCAGGGACGACAATTTCCGCTTTTATGGAATTTTTCTTTTAAATGATGTCTCTATTAGCGAAAATCAAGTTCAGGCGGAAAGTGTCGTCCCTGTTTAGCCTGTGCGGACTGCACAGGCTAATCTGGGACGACACTTTACGCACATGCATTTTGTCCAGTTTTCTCAAAACACGACACATATATTTAAGCATGTTTGTGTCCTTCTATAGGCGAGCTGTTAGCGAGCTACGGTGTGATGGGCGGGTACATGCAGCCTCAAGGTCACGTGCAGGTGCTGCTCAACATGCTCGAGTTTGGTATGGACCCTCAGCAGGCACTGGACATGCCGCGTTTCTGTATCGGACACGGCAACACGTACGTTCACTTGTGTTATCTGCCCCCAGTCTTCACAGAATTTCGTTAGTTGATTAACTTTCTCGAAAATTTACACGATCATAGTATGAAATCATGTTTCATTTAAACTGGTCTGATTATTTACATAAATGAATGTTCTACTAGACGAATTAAATTTCATAAGTAATTATGTTGTTTAATGGAATACTGAACTCTTGAACTGTCCATGAAAACAAGAATTACGATTTTACTGCCAATATTTGAAATTGTAGCCTAACATTATTGTCAGCCCCATAAGCCAACCAAAATATCCTGATGAGAAATACGTTTGCTGTTAAGGTGATAGTGTTTATAGAAACTGTTTGAAACTTTGCAATGAACTTCAATCATGCGAAGAAAATTGAATGATATGTATGATGAAGTGGATACGGTGTCCGCCTTGCGAACGGAGGTTATTATGGTCCATTTCCACCCAGGGAATGTGCTCAGTGTTATGTTTCCGATCACACCAAAGTGCTGCTTCTTCCATGATATCGGACACGAGAGGGTCGCTATAAAACACATCCTTATGGCGTATGTAAATTTAAAAGACTGTTAAACATTTTAAATTTTATTTCAGGATGTCAGAAGGAAGCCTGGAACATGTTGCTATTGAAACCGGAATTCCGGACAGCGTGGTACAAACGCTGGTCGCTATGGGACACAACGTTACTGCCAATGTATCTGGCTACAAGAGGGCCATTTTTGGTAGGGGTCAGATCATCGCCAAAGGGGTTTGGGCCTTCAACTCTGTGAACGAGGGTAACGTTTATTGGGCAGGTTCGGATCCGCGTGCAGACGGCGTTGCCATTGGATACTAAACTATATCTGACCAGTTATAATCTACATATGCTCAGTCTTAATGTTATCACAGAAGGAGTGTGTTGGGATTCTTAACGCGGAAGCATTACGGCAAATGTGATTTTTAAAGGGCAGTGTCGCAGTTGTAGGCTGTTGCTTTTCTAAAATTTAAATGTTCGACAAATTTATATATATATTTTTTTAAAGAACAACTGTTTACTTGATAAATAAGTCCTTTTTTTCACACAATGTCACACTAATGGAACGATATAAAATAATTAAAATATGTTTAAAAAACAGCTGTAAAAACAGACAAAATCTCGATTGATTATAGGTCATGCTTTAAAACTGTATTTGTTGGGAAATATTTAACAATAAATAATGTGTAATTGTCCGTTGTGTTATTCTAGTAAACAGATACGTAGTATTCTGCTTTTTATATGGTGAAGAAAACAATTATCAACGGTTTACTTCATGGTAAAGATGATGTGGTGAAGTATGAATCTGATTTTAGTTACCTGCTCGTGTTCCACCGAAGGGGACTGTAGGTGTTTGCCCTTCGTCTGGCCTGTCTGTCCGTCAGCCTATTCCTCTGCAAAATAAGATCAGTCGTTTTCCCACACAGTGCTGAAGAAACTTAGTGCACTTGTAAAAGAAAACGTGAGATTAACCAAGTGTACCCTGCTTTTGAAATTTACATGCGGTAGAGGACCAGGTCACCGTAAAAAAACTAGAACACAACTTAGTATTGTAATAACAGAAAAGTAAACTAAGCTCGCGAAACTTAGCACACACATTTAGCTTAAGGTTTTCCATTTGCAATTTAGTGTACATAACATATAATAACGAGACATGGTAAACATATTAAATCTGATGAATATATTATGCATGTCAAGAGGTTCAATGTCATGTGACTCATTCTATTCTATTACATTTCTATTTTTACCAAATTCTGCAAGAACTCGAAAAGTGCATACGGTGAGGTTTTTCTATGCACGTGATGATCAATGGGAGGTTTCTGAGCTACACAGGTCAAACGTCTAGTAGGGAATATAAAAAACAACCAACAAACAACCCGTTAACTGACAAATGGACATTGATTATGAAATATATAAACGCGAAAAGATAATAGGACAATATGAAAGTAATACCCAAAATTTATTTGATGTGTTTTCACCGGTAGGGGACTCTTGTATGCTTGCAACACTGCCAAGCCTTGGTTATGTTGACACATCAGACGTGGTACCTGTCTGAGTGTTTCCCTTTGTTGACCGTGTCGGCTAGCTCAGTCGGTAGAACGCTGGACTTCAAATCTCGGGTACGATTTCGGCCACATAACTTGTATGCTGATTGTTCATTCAATTATTTTTACTGTCATTCTTCTACCAGTGATCAAAGGAGCTTGAAACTTGTATGTTACCGACATTAGTATGATCGCTTAAATCAGGAAGTGTCAGTAGGTTTTCCGACCGCCGTGATATGACTGAAATACTGTTGAAAACCGCGGAAATCCATTATTTTGCCCATTACAAAGAAAAATGAACGGTTTCCACGGTGCGTATGGTCGCTGTGTAATGACAGCGCAAATTAGAAATAACACTCTTACTGAGTAGAAAGACGTGTTAATGGTAGGACTCTTTTACTTACATACTAACATGCAGACTTAATCAGAGGTGGTAATCACGTGATGATCTAAAGGCAATCAAGATGGCGACGTCAATGCCGAAACAGGTATTTTTCGCCGTTTTATACCCTTTATTACTTGTATTTAATTATTAAATGCCGCTCTGTTTCCAGCCATATCAGCAAGAAAGTGATTAGAGTTTATTTCGTAGTAAAATTCGCTCTAAATCTCGACATTACCAGGTAACAAATTTCTTAGCGGGAGCTGCTCGCCATGTTATTTATGATCTTTGCTGGGTTTCACTTGCGAAATAACTCTTCTGCATACAAACAGAGAAGTATTTGTATTTAAAATCCATAAACGACTATTCTTTGAATGTTTCTTACTGTGTTTGGTAAAGTGCAGATGTGTACGAATCATTTTTCAAGTAGTACGAACTTAAAAGGTTTTACGATCTAAATGGGTCCCGCTTTTGAGATGATCACAAAGGGTTCCCGATTTCAGCCGAAAAACGTAATGTCTTTGAATGCTTTTTTATGTTTAAATTTTTACGTGATAGAAGTATGTGGACAGGATACATATTAACTAGGACGAAACTTATCAGCTATAATCAACCTAAACCAAACAGAACTTTTGGATGCCGCTCCCTTTCATATAAAAATTACGCATGCCTTTCAGTGTTTAATACTTTTTACAGGAAAACGTGTGGCCGATCAAACAGCCTCCACAAGAATAAAAAATTTGAGGGATGTAAGTATGAATAAGTTACATATCATTCTTGTCTGTATTTTATTAAGCACCATTAAAAATGTACGTGTTATTTTACACAAACATAATTTAGACTTAACATGTAGTATATTTTCATATAATTTTCATTTTTAGATGCAAAGACGTTACCCTACAAACATTTTACTAAATTAATCATCAAAACCGACACAAAGTTTGAATTTATAATGCCTAAATTACTGATACTATAAATTGAGTTCTTCAGAAAGTCATTTCAGGACTTAACATAACAAATGTAATATTTATACGTACATGAGATGCAGGCTCAGTCTATAAATATTTACGAAAAATGACCTTTTTCCCGGAATATTTTTAATTATTATCTTACCGACCAAAATGCCGCTTATTCGACTAAAAACTATTACTGGTATACTTTACGATAATTATAATTGAAAGCTCCCGGTTCGAATGGATTTTACACGGAGCAGCATTTTGACAGGCGTTTATACTGCAGTGGCTTCATTAGGAAGAGCATACATAAAATATGCATATATGAATGTCACCATGAGCGATAGTTAATTTACTAATACATGCTTTTTGATCGGTAATATACGGAATCAGGATAATGCCATCTATAATCTCGCCCTTCTTTCATCAAGGGCGAGACACGACACACGAAGCGATACACGACATTTTTCGCGACAGCCGCGGCGACGCACGATATTTTGCGCGACAGTCTCGGCGACGCACGATATTTTGCGCGACAGTCGCGGCGACGCACGATATTTTGCGCGACTGTCGCGCAAAATGTCGTGTATCGCTTCGTGTGTCGTGTGTCGTCCTTGGTGAAAGAAGG
>VMBQ01003454.1:55654-112430 GCA_007657795.1 Dreissena rostriformis
ATTTTTATGTCCACCAGTATATACTGGGGGACATATTGTTTTTGCCCTGTCTGTCTGTTGGTTTGTTTGTTTGTTTGTTTGCGCCAACTTTAACATTGGCCATAACTTTTGCAATATTCAACATAGCAACTTGATACTTGGCATGCATGTGTATCTAATGGAGCTGCACATTTTGAGTGGTCAATGTTCAAGGTCAAGGTCATCCTTCAAGGTCAAAGGTCAAATTTATGGGTCAAAATCGCTCAAAAGTGGACATAGTGTTTCACAAACACATCTTGTTGTTAAATAGCAAATACATGTATATCTAACATCATACAATTCAACATACATTTTGTACAAAAATTAAGATGTGATATAATTTGACGTTCAATCATTTTAGGTGCTTGGCTGTTACAGGAGAAGATTAATGAGTTTGGCCAAGATTTGCTGATCAATGGTCAACCACCAAAACATGGAGAAATAATGCAAAACCCTGGGTTAGCAAACACATTCAAGGTATTTATTTACGTAATTTCAGACACTATTGCAAAAGATAAAAATGGGACAGTTTTATGCACTTACCTTTTAAATTTAATTGTCGGTATTTTTTAAACCATATCCTGACTTCTGGAACTTAGATAGTTGCAAATGCTGAAAATATAATAAAAGTAATGACAATATTAGGCATGTAGAAATATTTGAAATTTAATGTCAAGTTACAAAGTCATATATAGTGGTAAATAATTTCTCAGGACGTACATTTATGAACACATTCAAAAACGTTTATCTCTTTACAGGCATTAGCCACACAAGGAAAAAAAGGTTTCTATGAAGGTCGTATAGCTGAAGAAGTTTGTAAAGTGGTTCAGAAGTTTGGGGGCCTGATGACAAAGGAAGATTTAAAGGCACACGTGTCTACCTTCGAGGAACCAATCAAAACGGACTATAAGGGTCGCATTGTGTGGGAGATCCCTCCCAATGGTCAGGGCATCACAGCTCTGATGGCCCTGAATATTCTGGAAGGATACGACTTGCAGGGTGTGGTTATCATTAGCATGAATGTACTAAATTGATGCAAAATTCGATAACACAGCTAATTGCCATACTGCACTTCATTGACAGGAATGAAATATGTGAAACTGAGAATATTGTTTATTTCCACATTTCTAACATTGTTTTTTTTTTTACAAGAAAAGGACTATGACGTCTTATAATGCTTAAAATTAAAAAAAAAAAATCACGGTTTAATAACACATGGATTTTATAAAAATGTTAAATGTTCGTAAATAAATGTATTTAAAAATTATTATGATATTTGTTTAAAAAGAATTTGTAAGGAGTCCGCTTCAATACTTTCCGATATCTTTTACTCTTTTTTTTATAGCAGTATCACCAATGCTTAATAAAATATATTTTGTATAATTAACAATACAGTTGTAACACTTTACAACATGACTAAGTTTTTTTATATTATATTTTATTGAAATAAAAACCATGTTTCAAAATCTTACAGTCGATATATTCAGCTTGGTTTATGGTTCTTATTTCAGAAATGGGACATAACTCTTCAGCCTACTTACACACACTGATAGAAGCCCTACGGCTCAGCTTTGCTGATGTCGCAAGGTACTGTGCGGACGCGAGCAAGGTTCATGTTCCCATCGAGAAGATGTTGTGCAAAGATTATGCTGCAGAACGAAGGACATTGATCAAAGAAAACGTGTATGTTTGATTTTACGTTCTCATTGTAACAAACATTTACATTAAAAAACAACAAAAAACCAACACAAAAAAGCATAACAATTTCTGTCTTTTATTTAAAGCAAGTGACCAATTTTGTAATTTTGATTTGCATGTATTTTGAGTATGTTTATAAAACGCACAAAAGCTATTTTTATTTTTGTCAATATTTTGCAACCACCTTAATGGAAATCATTCACATCACTATACCCAACGTAAGCGAGTATTATATAACTTGTAAAGTACTGATACCGTCACCGACAGCAGGCATGCCGTCTTATAATGTTAAAAACATCAAACTGGTTTACAATTTGAAAACGTTAATTATTTTTCTATTACGTCACGCTACTTGTAAGGCCAATTCAAACGTCATCAACAGTAAAACCTTAAAGAAAATTGACAATATACGACACAGTCATTACAAATAGCGGAAAGGCCTCTTATTATACCCCTTGAATATTAGAAAATGATATATTCTGATGTGACGTCTCTCCATTTTGCAGGGCCCTCCCAAATGTCAGTGATGGCGAAACCTTGAAGGGTAACGACACGGTTTACTTCACTGTCACAGACTGTAGCGGCAACGCTTGCTCCTTCATAAACAGTAATTATATGGGCTTCGGAACCGGTATCATGCCGGAAAAATGTGGATTTACCCTGCAAAACAGGGGCCTGAACTTCTCATTGGACCCAGGGCACCCAAATGTGGTGGCGCCACAGAAACGGCCGTATCATACAATTATACCAGCCATGGTGACCTCAGCTGAAACAGGTATAAGCCGCTGTATTTAACACCCACCATTTAGATAATAGTTTAGTAGCAAACGTATATTTTTTTATCGGTGAGTTGCGATCATTCAATTCTGAATGATCTCTTTTTAGAACTTTTCGCACTCATGTCCAATGTTGCACGTTCAACCATATCTGTGTAACCAAGCCCCGATGAAGACGACAAGTCGAAAGCGCTAGGGCATATATATGTAAAATATGTAATTAGTACTGTTTGAACAGCATATTTCTCCAATCTAAATATATAATATAATATATTATTTTTACTTTTATTATATATGTATATATATATTATAATATTATGATATCATTCTAAATCTAAACAATTCCGACTTTGTCTGATTGGATTGAATAATGCGGTTTACCAAACTAAAGCTGTCTGTATTGTTCATTGTATCAGGATATCATTGTAATTGTCAGACATCGTGTACGGTATGATGTGTACTGGCTTGATTGTATAGTCCATGGTCCATATATACATTTATAACTATGTAGGAAATACTATATTACTGTGGTTAACCGGTTCGTCTTATCGCACGAGTTGATTAAGTGATGCTGAATCCGATGTATACACGTCAAGGAATGCGCTACAATCTCATTTCGATAAAACCAAATGGAACATTCCCTTGAAAACAACGATTTTATTTGAAAGTGATAAATTTACACAAACGAAAAACGAATCAAATGTTGTGAAAAAGAATGAATATGCATGCATATGCGTATGCTGTTCACAATCAGTAAATGTATTTTCGTGATGACAGTTGATTCAAATAGTGTTGTTCTTTCATATCATCTTAAATCTTAATTGTTCTTTTTTTACATTATGAAATGTTAAACATATATTAAAAGTTTAAGCATTTAATAATGAAGAAACAATACACGTCTTTGGATTAAGTAAGAAAAGTTACAAACTACAAATCCTTCCAGATCCAGAAGGATCTTACTTGGATTTGACTTTTGAATTTAGTGTATACCCAAAGAGAGGCAAGACTGCGAGGAGGTTGTATACCGGTATATATTGATGATGAGATAATACATAAAAGTTGTCTGCTTTCCCTGCCGTTGAATACGGGAACGGTTTTCACATTGTTAAATACCGAATTCCTATCGAGTAGCTTGTATTTCGAGTAAAAGTACCCCATTATTATAGTTAGAATATTAAGCACTTAATATTTCCATCCTGAAGCTTTTACTTGAAATTCTGCCCCTCTACCTGATGACCAAATATATTTAATTATGAATGTGTCGTACTATAGGCGAGCTGTTAGCGAGCTACGGTGTGATGGGCGGGTACATGCAGCCTCAAGGTCACGTGCAGGTGCTGCTCAACATGCTCGAGTTTGGTATGGACCCTCAGCAGGCACTTGACATGCCGCGGTTCTGTATCGGACACGGCCATACGTACGTACAATTGTGTTATCTGCCGTCAATCTTAACACTATTTGTTTACATAAACAACTGTCTCGAAGCTTTACGCAATCATAGTATTAAAACATGTTTAGTTTCAACTTGTCTGATTATTTATAAATTAATTTTCTGCGAGCCGAATTAAATTTCATTCGTTATTATGTTTATAATGGAATACTGAACTTTTGGAACTGTTCATGATAACAAAAATTGCAATGGTGCTGCCAATATTTGAAATTGTAGCCTAACATTATGGTAGGCCCCTTTAGCCGACCAAAATAACCTGATGTGAAATGCGGTTTCTGTTTAGGTTATCATGTTTTTCGAGACTGTTTAAGGCAATGAAGTGCATTTGTGCTTTAATGGATACGGTGTCCGCTTTGCGAGTGATAAGCGTTTGGCTTAATGTTTCTGTAATTTTTAAAGACTGATGAATGTTTTAAATTTTATTTCAGGATGAAAGAAGGAAGCTTGGAACACATTGCTCTAGAAACCGGAATTCCGGACATTGTTGTACAGCAGCTGATCGCTATGGGACTCAACGTTACTGCCAATGTATCTGGCTACAATAGGGCAATTTTTGGTAGGGGCCAGATCATCGCTAAAGGGACATGGCCCTTCAACCCTGTGAGCGAGAGTAAGGTTTATTGGGCAGGTTCGGATCCACGTGCAGACGGGGTTGCCATTGGATACTAAACTCTTTCTAACCATTTATAATCTTCATTTGTTCAGTGTTAATGTTATCACAGAAGGAGTGTGTTGATTCTTTACGAGGATGCATAATGACCTATGTGATGTTTAAGGAGCAATATCGCAGTTTCGGGCTGTTGTTTTTCTTAATTAAAATGTTCGACAAATTTATCTTTTTTTTTAAAGAAAAAGTGGTTACTTGATATACGTGTTTTAGGTTTGTTTTACACGATGACACACTATAGCACGATATAAAAATTATTAATATATGTTTGAAAAACAACACTATAGAACAGACACAGTTCTCGATTGATTATACGTCATGTTTTAAAACTTTATTTCTAGATTAATATTTTACAAACATTAATTTGTAACTGTCCGTTTTGTTATTCTATTAAAAAGATACGCAGTATTCTGCTTTTTTATATGGGCAAGAAAACAACTAAACAACGGTTTACTTCATGGGTGCAATATGATGTGGTGAAATATGAATCTGATGATAGTCAACTGCTTGTGTTCCACCGAAGTAAAAAGTATAGGTGGTTGCCCTTCGTCTGTCCTGTCTGTCCGTCAGCCTATACCCCTCTACACAACTAGATCAGTTGATTTCTCAAATAGTGCTGAAGAAAATTAACAGTGAGAATGTGATAATTACTATGTATACCCGGCTTTTGAAATTCACGAGAGGTCTAGGACCAGACCGCTGTAACAAAACTAAAGCAAAACTTAGTTTTGTTATTACAGGAAAGCAAAAAATGATCGCGAAACTTAGTACACATATTCGGCTTTAAGTTTTCCTTATGACGTTAGATCTTTAAATCTGTTCATCCGTCCATCAGTCCAACCGCAAAATAATACTGGAAGGTACATAAAATATAATCACGAAACTTGGTAAACATATTAAAACTGATGAATAGATTATGCATGACCAAGAGGTCCAATGTCACGTGAGTCAGTCGTTTATTCTTTTTTTTTTTTAAACTGAATTCTGCAAATACTCGAAGTGTATATACGATGAGGTTTTAATGCGCGTGATGTTCAATGGGAGGTTTAAGAGCAACACACGTCAAACGTCTAATATGGAATATAAAAAAAACAACAACAAACAAACAACCAATGAAATATATCAACGCGCAAAGATAATAGGACACTATGAAAGTAATAACTAATGTTTATTGATTGGTTTTCACCGGTAGGTGACACCTGTATTGCCTGCAATATTGTCAACGCTGGTTTATGTTTACATGCCAGACGTGATACCAGTGTGAGTGTTTTTCGGACCAGCTACCTCAGTTGGCAGAGCGCTGGACTACAAATCCATTTCCCGATGATCGCTGGTAAGATTCTAGGCCCTGTCACATAACTTGTATTGTGATTGGTCATGCAATTATTTTTTTCAGTCATTCTCCTACCACTGATACAAGAAGCTTTACAATTGCCTGTTACATGAGCATGTTCACTTAGTACTTGTAAACCAGTGTCAGTAGATTAACCGACGGCGGTGATATGACTGAAATACTGTGGAAAACGGCAAATAATTCAAACAAACAGATGAGCGTTTTATTTTTGTGACTATTAATAAGAGAAATGAACGATTTCCACGGTGCGTAAGGTCGCAGTAAAATGAAAGCGGCGTCACGGCGCAAATTAGACGTTACTCTCTTACGGAGTGGAAAGGCACAGTTTAGTTAATGGAAAACCCGCGTACTTATAGCCTAGGAGAAGACTTAATTTCCATAATTCTTCTAAATTATTTTAAATTAATGTCTTCTCTGTTACTTTCGAAATATCAACGTCATTGAGCTGGAAAGGGGCCTTTAAAACAAAATGGCACATAATTAAACGCTGAGCCCAGAATCCACGGTACATATGATCACCGTATTCCACTTGAGTAATATTGGCTTATAATTGAGCAAACATGCATACACTTCAAAGCAAAATAGTTCAACAACGGTAAGTACATCACCGATTTCAAGAAGTATGTTAATAATTTGTAAGATGTGCATGCCTCTTAAGACTGACAATTAAACTTGGAAGACCATAATATACTCTTGCCCATTTAATACATGAGCAGTCAACAATCGCGTATTAAAACTAAGATGCTCGCTGGGAAAATGTAGCTCCTCGTATGATTATGTTAATCATTGAGATGTCTGAATCTTTATCGAAATGTTTTAATCGCGCTTTGGTAACACATTCTGAAACGAATATTATCCACAATTTACAACTATTTTTGTTGCGAGTATTGTAAGTTCTGAGTCTTAAACAAAATCCCACTCGTGTACGATGATTCAGAACTGCACAGTTTTTGATAGTATGCATAAATAATTTCTGTTTACCAATGGGTTTGGTTCTTTTTACTTGTGCAACACGGGGAATTAAAAACGTTACTCTTTTTATTTCGCGTTTTAAACAAAGATTGTCGGATATTAAAAACCAAAAATGGCACCAAAATGATGCTGCCAGATCTCAATATATTTGAAAAACAAATTTATAAACTGAAAGATGTTTGAATATTTTCCTGCCGAAAGTACATATGGTTTGCATTCTCAAGATTTCGCTATTCATGTAATAATTTCGAATAGAAACGGGCAGACACAATAATGTACAACGAGACCATAGGTTATGTATTTATTGGCGTGATATATTAAATATTCAGGTTATACAATTTAGATCATATGGTAGCTCAAGTTAGTGACGGAAATGAGAGCATAAAGAATGTGGAGGTCAACAGTGACCCACAAGTCCTCATCATCTCTACGAACATGCCTTTCATGGACTTAACAAATAAAAATACAGCAACGAATGCTGAATTCAAATGTCAATAGTGTACTGATCCGTGTCGGGAAATTGTTAAAAAAAAAAAAAAACTCTCATATCATAGTGACCGGGGGGACATCATTGCAGATCTCTCTGTTCAGAGACCTATGCTGCCTTGAACTGAATATTTTCTTGAATTGCTTACATACCTTAATCTGCAGTTTGACGTTTATGAAAAAGCCAATGTAGACCCTAGAGGTTGTGAATGCTCAAGATTGTTCTTAAAAAGTGATCCTTATAAACTTAGAATCAAATACATCTGATCATTATACAATCAATCTGAAAACTGCTGTAAATTTTAGTAGTAAAAATCTGAGGAAGAAAGTGCCCCCAAATATTTAGATGATTAGATGGGACAAAATTGATAGTGCTCTGTACGAAAATAAAAAAGATAGAATACTGATTGAATCATGGAGACCTAACAAGTATCGAGGGCATTGAAGAGTTTTCCTAAAAAGTCATGAAGATTGTCGAAGAAAATGATTATTCTTTCTCTAGTAGGGTCAAAGTGCAAACATCAAATACAAAACTGAATGTATGGGCGTTTAAAATATGGAGTGCTTTAAAGGAATAACGGTCTGCAATCAAGATATTGGCAGAAGAAAGAAAACCAAGTGACCTTGAACATAACCTATTAAAAGATATGAAGGAATGTAAAATACAAAATCGTAGTTCAATTAGGCGTGCGCATGCGCGAGACTCACATGCGGGAAAAACGTACCCACCGTACTGTTACACTTACTGGACTCTATACTGACACTTGGGATAATTCCAATATGCATTGAGATTTGATTATTAACGCCTGTTTTCAAACAAAATAGAAATCGCTCCGACATGTGTGGCTTCCGGGGACGGTTGTACCGGTTATAGAGAAGACATTAGAACTGGTGATCTCACCTACCCTCAGCGAAAAACAGAGCCCATAAAAGCGAGGATTAACACCGAACTCTTCACCGCTTCACGTCGCTCTAATTGTGGAGGAAGTAACAAGAGAACGCAAAGACAGCGGTGAACCTGCGAATCTGATCTTCCTTCATGTAAAAGAGGCATTTTATGTCGTTGATCATAGCCTCCTTCTCCGAAGGGTATAACACGCTAGAATAACTGGTCAGTCATACATATAATCCATACATATGAAAGTAGTGTTGTCCAATGGAACGTTGCGTTGTCATAGCCATTTAACATAAAACAAGGAGTGCATCAGGGAGGGGTGCTCAGTATGGAACCGTTTTGAATCCGAGATCTCGGGTGCTCGATATGTACTATTAAGTGCAATGCAAGTGCTTATGCAGACGATATTACTATTAATGCCTAATCCCCAGCAGATACTGATCTCCATAAGAATATGGCTGATGAGTTTTCAAATTGCGAAAGATAAATACTACAGCCGCAGAAAACTGAAGCCTCTTTAGTGCGCCCAAGATATTAAGTTCTTTATTTATGACAATACAATCACAAAGTCCTCCTTTAACACAAATCTTGGACTTTTGCGAGAAACTACAGTGAAAGGAGCAGCCGAACATAACGTTGATAGTAAAATTCAAAAGGCTCTACGATATGTTTACAGTTTCATTTCAAGTGGACTCCATAAGAACTTGATACGCGATCAGCTCTACAAGCTATCAACATGTTTGTCAGGCACATCATGCTCTCCTGTCTTGAGGTTGTGTTGCCAAGTCGTTGTCTCTTAGACAAGTTAGAGCTGGCGCAGAAACGGTTAATCAAACAGTTGTTTATGCTACACAGCAATACCCCTGATGCAGCCATTTATATGTTAAATGGACTCTATCCAATCGAAGCTTTGATCAATAAAAGCACTAATGTGACATATAATTCAGTATCTCTTCAGAAAAACAATGCAGTCTTAAAGCATCAAGCCCTATGCCAAGTTATTGTAAAGACAGGAAAAAGTGCAAGCTGGTGTATCGCAGTTCAAACATTGTTTAAAAAATATGACTTGTGTGATCAAGAAAAAAACTTAAAAACCCATGTGGACATACACATCTGGAAAAAGAGAGTTAAAACCGCCATCTATAGTCACTGTCAAGATTTAATATTCGCAAAAGCATAGGACACGAGTAAACTAAGACATCCAAACCTAAAACACATATCCATAGGAAGAACACACCCTTTGCTATACAAACATGCAGGATAATCCTGGGACGCCAATAGAGCCATCTTAAAGCTATATTTAATGACAGGAACATTCATCCGTAAGAGTACACGTTTCAACAAAACTGAAGTTGATCTAACTTGTCGTGTATGCAACGATGCAGAGGAGACGATGTCACACTTCCTGTTCGAGTGCACTGCCCTCGAGATTTAGCGAACACTAATCCTTAGTGAAATTAAAAATGAAGATAACCTATTTTCATGTAAAGCTACGAATCTGTGGTATGACCACTCTCTCAAAGAAGAGGTACACATAGTTATTGACTGTATTTCACTTTACAATTGTGATTACTGCAGACAGAGAAACTATTTGTGGAGTTTCAATGTAAAAGACCTATATTTTCCGTTCATAACGAGCTTTATAAATATTGAAAATTATTTGATAAAAATCCTAAAAAAAAATCACCTATGTGAACAAAGCTGATCCAAAACCCTTCCTAACAAAAAACACTTGTGACAAGTGTCAACACATTTTAAAGGGACTTGTTCAAAGTTTATAAAAATGAGAATTTGAACTCTTTGTCACAGATTCAAGAAATAAATGAACAATGTACATCAGTGTGCGAAATAACACTAATGCCGCAGACTTATACGAAAATACACTTTCGTTTACGAAAAATCATCATTAGAAATTGATAAAATTATAAAGCGTCTCAGGCGCGAAACGATCGAAAAATTTCGATTTCTTGTGTTATGGTTTTATTTTTATCAGCACGTGGATAGTTATACAAAGTATAAAATAAATGGCAACCCATGTGAAGACGGATGGTCAGGTCCGCACATAATGTAGTCGTAAAGACTCAACGACGACTCGAACATATACTCACATACACAAGTGAAGACGGACGACTGAGTGGTTTCGGCGCTTGGCTTTTACTCCATGGGTCAGTGGTTAGAGCCCTGATGTGGTTAGCATTTTTTTTATTCTTGTTTTTATATAGTAGGTCTTTAGTACTGATGTTTATATTTATCAATTTAAAGCATTTAATGAAAACTTCAAAACATGCCAAAATCTGTGAACAAGTCCCTTTAAAGACAATTCTCTTTGACATTAAAGTTTTGGAAACGTAACTTTCGACGTGGCGAGTTATAGTGATAGTTCAATTATACTAGTGGAGAGGTCACAGAGATAACAGATAACAGAAGCGTCTTTATACACGTGTTATTTCGTATCAATGCGCACTTGTTGCTGACGGAATATTCCGAGGGCACCTGATTGGTCCATTTTTATGCATTGTTGTTATCAATCCGAGGGTTTCCGATTGTTCTGTTATCTGAAGATTGCGGGTCAGGACGGTTGAAATCCATTACGGCCTAGTCGCTTAATAAGATAATCTTATTATTAAACTGATACAAATATCAATTTTTGTGTTTGGATCATCGTCATTTAGGCCGTCATGATATTGACTGTCAATATCCAGGCATAAAAGGGATGGTCGTCATTTATCTGGGCCGTCGTCGGTTTATGCCGTCTTGATCAGCCTCCTATCTGAAATGCGCACTCAGTATCGGCTCCTTTCGTTTTTGGAAGGCTGACGTGTGCTGGGAATACTAAGAAGGTGCGATTTACGATTAATCCTTTACACTATAGACATGCATGTAACACAAATTACATTTACTAAAATTGATCAACACCTTCATCCCAGCAATACAACCGGGATATTTTCACCAATATCTAGATCCACAGTGTTTCTGTATAATTTTGTGCGGAGGGGTTGCTACTTCTAGTATCAATTAGAGTACATGTGTGAACATAATAATTTGACCTAAATTAATCTCTATTTTAGTGAACCGTGTATGCTTAAAGGGACTTATCGACGGTATTTCTCATCATGTGTAGACATTTATAAAACAATGCTCATTCTTCTTTTCCAGTATATATTTAGACTCGATTTTGGCTCGATATTAAATTGATGAGATCATTAGGGAAAACATGTATACGATCAAATAATAATAATAATTTAATAATAATTGCCTCTAGTGGGATGCGCACTAAGGCCTACACAAATCGCCTACCACAATAAGGAATTTACTACACACTTGTCGCGAGGTAATTCGCAACACCTTATGCTGGTGTTTCGATAAACTTGGTTAATAGGCTCTCTATCTATGGATATTAGTTGAGATGCCAACGCTGTACCACCATGAAATAGACCAGAAAATACATTCTTTGCCAATTTTCAGGGACCATTAATTAAGACCAGCAATAAGTAAGAAGCAATGTAAAAGATCTAACCATTTGAGTTTGATAATATTGTTGAACTCAAAGTAAAATTATTAAAATAAATTACTAATAAAAAAGGGAACACTACAGAACAATACCACTATTCAAGTGTTGTGTTATAAGTTTAACCAATATAGGTAGTAAATGTGATACAGGCCGAAAAGTAATAAATCACGAACAAGTGAAAGCCTCGCTTTAACTGCAGTCCTGTTATCGACAATGCATATAGCGTCACTTCATGTTCATTTCATTCGAAAATAATACTACTGATCTTCTAATTGTTTAAAAAAACAAAACAATATTCAAATAATCATTATAGTGAGCGTTTATAGAACGAGTCATATATGTTCAGCCATTCAATAAATACATATTGAAATATAATCTTTTTTTTGTTAAATATTCTACTGTATTACCATTCGATATGTATTTTTATCCATCAATCAATGCCCATATTAGCATTAGACACTTTTACTATAAAATGATTAACATGACATTTATGAAAACCTTTAAGTAAAAAAATGAAAGAAACACTCATTTATTCAGCTGAACAAAAACTAACCAAAACTTATACCAACCATTACGCCACGCCAACTGACTTTACTTTTACTTTCGACAAAGGCGGTTTTGATTACTAAACTGTTTGTTATCAATATTTGAAATGTTTATCAGTCAAAGCTTCCACACAATCTATGAGCAGTTTTTTTCAACGTACGCAATTGAAATGTACGCTTTCTATTTAATAATTATAGAATAAGTAATCTGTTTTCACAATATTGAAATAATTTCAAGCAATTGATAAAACCAACAGGTGTTAAAAGACACAATAAAGATAACACATATTTTTGGAAATTTTTGCTAATTGCTAACAGCTTATCAGTTATCGAAAACATTAGTCAAGGGCATGATACACATTCTTTTTATGGTCCTCATTTGCATACGCGTTCCAATTGGCTGACTGGTTGGCTTTAGTACAACTTACTTCTCCTGCGTCGAGATTTTAGCGATAATTGATAACCGTCGGCTTTTTCTTCTGTGTTCGATAGGTTGCAACTTTATCTTTTTGCCCCTGAGTGATACATACTCCGCAGTCAGTCGTAGGTCCTGTGCGGTACTCCTAAGCTTGACATCAAGAGTAGTGTCTCCTAGAGTTAGAGTTTCTTATCTCGCGATCCTTCTGCATTCTAATGACTGATGTTAAGTTTTTAGCAGGAGGCCATACTCAGCCCTGTAACAGCTACATACATGTACATGATAGTCAGAGGTGTCTGGGGGTTTAATACCGTCCCAAACTGGCAACGAGGCATGACAACTCGAATCTTCATTCCAGACGCAACCAGAATATTGTGATTTGCGTAGACGCTCGGTTCTCACTTCATTCATAAGATGTATAGGATAAATTGAACGTCTGTTAAGTGAAGTGTTATCAATACCTGACCGGCCGCAAAAATGCCAAAACTAGATACTGTGAAAAAAAAACCTGCACTTTCGAGTTAACAATTGCAATAACATCATAGGTCAATGTACTGTAAATAATTGTCAAACTCAGGTGCGCGGAATGCGCTCATTTTGTGGGTGACGTTTTGTTGCTTTAAATGTAATTTATAAAAGTACTTATTGAGGGGTAAACATAAGATAGGTCTTTCTGTAAATAATTCATTTTTATTTAGGGTATGTTTGTATCAATAAATGTAATATTTTGCATATTCGGTTTAATCATCAATTAAAAGGAATAAAACAGTGTGAGCAGATAACATTGCAGGACGAGTTTCTATGGAAAATTGTGTCAAAGCCCGCAGCTATATCACATGTTATCGATACTTGGTAAAAGTTTAAGAAATCAGTAACACTTTCTCGTACAACACACATTTACCCAATGCTCGTGTAATTTGGTCACAGAGCATTCAAAGGTAAAACATCAACACGTATTTGAAAGGCAGCAAAAGGGAATATGAGCAAAAGCAACGTTACCGTCAGGGGTCATAGCCTTTTTTTGGACCAAATATAAGTTCGAAATAAAAATTAAGTTGAAATAGGTAATTTAAAATAAAGTTATTTGAATTAAACTAGAATGCCAAAAATAAGGACCGGAACAAAAAGTTTGAAATAGTAATTAATTTGAATAAACATTGTTCTAAATAAAGGAGTCCATCTTTAACTGTACTTATATTTGTCTTGATATATATTTTAAATGTATATGGGCTGGTGTCTGAAAAAACCGGGTATACACATGTGCGTTAAGTGTTGGCCCAGATAACCCTGTGTAGTCCGCACAGGCTAACCAGTGACGACACTTTCCTCTTTAATGGAAATTTTTGTGAACGAAAGTCTCTTGTAAACAAAAAATAAATCTAGTCGGAAAGTGTCATCCCTGGTTTGCCTGTATGGAACTGGATTAAACCTGTGTGTTTTTTTTAGATCGCGGCTTATATGTTTATGTCTAGAGTTGTTGCAAGTTTTCTCAAGCTACCATTGATCTCCCTCATCAGCTTTGTACCACAATTTTGAAATCAAAATCCAGTTCTTAAACCAGATTGTTAAAACAAACATGTATGTAACTTAAAGTCTTCGTATTGATTTTGAATAAGGTTATAACTTAAAATGTATGTTGATTTTCAAGTTTCAACTATTCTCTTCAAGCTGAAGCAGCATCTGCGCCTAATATGTAAGTTTTGTTACAAATAGCACATGTGCTTATTAGCTATGGTGATGCAATAAACACATAATTGTTGTTACAAAGAGTACTGGGGCTAATGAGCTATTTTAGTGCACCAGACATTAAAGTGTTGGTATAAAGAGTGCAGGTGCTTATAAGCTATGGAGATGCACCAACGATGTAAGTGTTGGTACAAAGAAAGCATGTGCTTATTAAGTATAATATTGCACCAGACATGTACGTATTGGTTCAAAGATCGCAGGTGCGTATTATCTATGGTGATGCACCGTACATTTAAGTCTTGGTACAAATAGCGTGGATGCTTATTAACTAGGGTTATGTACCAACCATGAAAGTATTTGTACAAAGAAAGCAGTTCCTTATTAGCTATGATATCGCACCACACATGTACGTATTGGTACAAAGAGCGCTGGTGCTGATTGGATATGGTGATGGACCAGACATGTAAGTGTTGGTACAAAGAGCGCTGGTGCTGATTAGATATGGTGATGGACCAGACATAAAAGTGTTTGTACAAAGAGCGCTGGTGCTGATTAGATATGGTGATGCACCAGACATGTAAGTGTTGGTACAAAGAGCGCCGGTGCTGATTAGATATGGTGATGGAGCAGATATGTAAGTGTTGGTACAAAGAGCGCTGGTGCTTATTAGATATGGTGATGCACCAGACATGTAAGTGTTGGTACAAAGAGTGCTGGTGCTGATAAGATATGGTGATGGACCAGACATGTAAGTGTTGGTACAAAGAGCGCTGGTGCTGATTAGATATGGTGATGCACCAGACATGTATGTGTTGGTTCAAAGAGCGCTGGTGCTGATTAGATATGGTGATGCACCAGACATGTAAGTGTTAACACAAAGAGCGCTGGTACTGATTAGATTGCGCTGGTACTGATAAGATTAGACATGGTGATTGACCAGACATGTAAGCGTTGGTACAAAGAGCGCATGTGCTGATTAGATATGGTATCGCACTAGACATGTAAGTGTTGGTACAAAGAGAGCATGTGCTGATTATATGTGGTATCGCACAATACATGTAAGTATTGGTACAAAGAGCGCAGATGCTGATAAGATAATTTTATGGTGATGGACCAAACATGAAGGTGTTGGTACAAAGAGCGCTGGTGCTGATTAGATATGGTGATGCACCAGACATGAACATGTTGGTACAAAGAGCGCTGGTGATGATTAGATATGGTGATGGACCAGAAATGTAGGTGTTGGTACAAAGAGCGCTGGTGCTGATTAGATATGGTGACTGACCAGACATGTAAGTGTTGGTACAAAGAGCGCTGATGCTGATTAGATATGGTGATGCACCAGAAATGTAAGTGTTGGTACAAAGAGCGCTGGTGATGATTAGATATGGTGATGCACCAGATATGTAAGTGTTGGTACAAAGAGCGCTTGTGCTGATTAGATATGGTGATGGACCAGACATGTAAGTGTTGGTACAAAGAGCGCTGGTGCTGATAAGATATAATGATGGACCAGACATGTAAGTGTTGGTACAAAAAGCGCCGGTGCTGATTAAATATGGTTATGCACCAAACGTGTAAGTGTTGGTACAAAGAGAGCTTGTGCTGATTAGATATGGTGATGGACCAGACATGTAAGTGTTGGTACAAAGAGCGCTGGTGTTGATTAGATATGGTGATGGACCAGACATGTAAGTGTTGGTACAAAGAGCGCTGGTGCTGATTAGATATGGTGATGCACCCGACATGTAAGTGTTGGTACAAAGAGCTCTGGTGCTGATAACATATGGTGATGAACCAGACATGTAAGTGTTGGTACAAAGAGCGCTGGTGCTGATTAGATATGGTGATGGACCAAACATTTAATTGTTGGTACAACGAGCGTTTGTGCTGATTAGATATGATGATGCACCAGATATGTAAGTGTTGGTACAAAGAGCGCTGGTGCTGATTAGATATGGTGATGCACCAGACATGTACGTGTTGGTACAAAGAGCGCAGGGGCTGATTAGATATGGTGATGGAACAGACATGTAAGTGTTGGTACAAAGAGCGCTGGTGCTTATTAGATATGGTGATGCACCAGACATATAAGTGTTGGTACAAAGAGCGCTGGTGCTGATTAGATATGGTGATGCACCAGACATGTATGTGTTGGTTCAAAGAGCGCTGGTGCTGATTAGATATGATGATGCACTAGACATGTAAGTGTTGGTACAAAGAGCGCTGGTGCTGATTAGATATGGTGATGGACCAAACATGTAAGTGTTGGTACAAAGAGCGCTGGTGCTGATTAGATATGGTGATGGACCAGACATGTAAGTGTTGGTACAACGAGCGCTGGTGCTGATAAGATATGGTGATGGACCAGACATGTAAGTGTTGGTACACAGAGCGCTGGAGCAGATTAGATATGGTGATGCACCAGACATTTAAGTGTTGGTACAGAGAGCGCATGTGCTGATTAGATATGGTGATGGACCAGACACGTAAGTGTTTGTACAAAGAGCGCTGGTGCTGCTTAGATATGGTGATGGACCAGACATGTAAGTGTTGGTACAAAGAGCGCAGGTGCTGATTAGATATGGTGACTGACCAGACATGTAAGTGTTGGTTCCAAGAGCGCTGGTGCTGGTAGATATGGTGATGCACCAGACATGTAAGTGTTGGTATAAAGAGCGCTGGTGCTGATTAGATATGGTGATGGACCAGACATGTAAGTGTTGGTACAAAGAGCGCTGGTGTTGATTAGATATAGTGATGGACCAGACGTTTAAGTATTGGTTCAAAGAGCGCTGGTGCTGATTAGATATGGTGATGCACCAGACATGTAAGTGTTGGTACAAAGAGCGATGGTGCTGATTAGATAGGTTGATGGACCAGACATCTAAGTGTTGGTACAAAAAGGTGCTGATTAAATATGGTGATGCTCCAAACATGTAAGTGTTGGTAGAAACAGCGCTTGTGCTGATTAGATATGGTGATGCACCAGACATGTAAGTGTTGGTACAAAGAACGCTGGTGCTGATTAGATATGATGATGGACCAAACATGTAATTGTTGGTACAAAGAGCGCTGGTGTTGATTAGATATGGTGATGCACCAGACATGTAACTGTTGGTACAAAGAGCGCAGGTGCTGATTAGATATGGTGATGCACCAGACATGTAAGTGTTGGTACAAAGAGCGCTTGTGCTCATTATATATGGTGATGCACCAGACATTTAAGTGTTGGTACAAAGGGCGCTGGTGCTGATTAGATATGGTGATGGACCAAACATGTAAGTGTTGGTACAAAGTGCGCTGGTGCTGATTAGATATGGTGATGGACGAGACATGTAAGCGTTGGCACAAAGAGCGCTGTTGCTGATTAGATTTGGTGATGGACCAGATATGTTAGTGTTGGTACAAAGAGCGCTGGTGCTGATTAGATATGGTGATGCACCAGACATTTAAGTGTTAGTACAAAGAGCGCATGTGCTGATGAGATATGGTGATGGACCAGACATGTACGTGTTTGTACAAAGAGCGCTGGTGCTGATTAGATATTGTGATGCACCAAACATGTAAGTGTCGGTACAAAGAGCGCTGCTGCTTATTAAATATGGTGATTCATCAAACATATAAGTGTTGGTACAAATAGCGCTGGTGCTGATAAGATATGGTGATGCACCAATACATGTAAGTGTTGGTACAAAGAGCGCTGGTGCTTATTAGATATGGTGATGCACCAGCCAGGTAAGTGTTGGTACAAAGAGCGCTGGTGCTGATGATTAGATATGGTTATGGACCAGACATGTAAGTGTTGGTACACAGAGCGCAGGTGCTGATTAGATATGGTGATGCACCAAACATGTAAGCGTTGGTACAAAGAGCGCTGGTGCTTATAAGATATGGTGATGGATCAAACATGTAAGTCTTGGTAGAAAGAGCGCAGGTGCTGATAAGATATGGAGATGAGCCAGATATGTACGTGTTGGTACAAAGAGCGCAGGGGCTGATTAGATATGGTGATGGACCAGACATGTAAGTGTTGGCACAAGATGGCAGGTGCTGATTAGATATGGTGTTGAACCAGACATGTACGTATTGGTACAAAGAGCGCTGGTGCTGATTAGATATGGTATCGCACCAGACATGTCAATGTTTGTACAAAGAGCGCTGGTACTGATTAGATATGGTGATGATCCAGACATGTAAGTGTTTGTACAAAGAGCGCAGGGGCTTATTAGATATGGTGATGGACCAGACATGTAAGTGTTCGTACAAGATCGCAGGTTCTGATTAGATATGGTGATGTTCCAGACATGTACGTATTGGTACAAAGAGCGCTGGTGCTGATTAGATATGGTGATGCACCAGGTATGTAAGTGTTGGTACACAGAGCGCTGGTGCTGATGAGATATGGTGATGGACCAGACATGTAAGTATTGGTACAAAGAGCGCTGGTGCTGATTAGATATCGTGATGCACCAGACATGTAAGTATTGGTACAAAGAGCGCTGGTTCTGATTAGCTATGGTGATGGACCAGACATGAAGGTGTTGGTACAAAGAGCGCAGGTGCTGATTAGATATAGTGATGCAACAGACATGAACGTGTTGGTACTTAGTGCGCTGGTGCTGATTAGAAATGGTGATGGACCAGACATGTGAGTATTGATGCAAACCTGTGTCCCTGATGCAAGTATTGGAATGAAACTGAAACTGAGACACTTTCAAATCTTACGTATCTGAGCAATTTTTGTTCAAGAATGCTTTTCATACCTTAATATAAATTCAATACTTAAACCGGTTGTTTTAAGAATAGTTTTTTACATCCTCTTGACAGCTTTTACAAAATGCGATAAATGTTCACAAGGCTGAAAATATGCAAATTTGACTGTTATCGGTCCGATTCCCTAAGTGGTGAGGAAAAACACTGAGTTTGTCTAGTGTAGCAAAGCCCGAAATTTTATACTAATTTTACTATTTCTTGCACGAAAATGTTATAGGCACGCCAGTATGAATCTTAAAAGTTGTACAATATACCAATTCAGGCCCTGCTATCTTGAGCTTATTTTGATCACTGGTTATTATTTTATTGAGTATAATTTAATGTAAACTCCATTTACATTGTTAGCAATTCATGTTTTAAATTGTTAGCAATTCATGTATCAAGAATTGTTTAACCTTTCCTAAAGCGAGTAAAAATATGACCATTTACTGCTAGGACAAGAACACATGCCAAAACGCCGTATATAAATGAGTGAGACAACACAAGGTTTGACCAACCCTGTTCAGTGGCATTGTTTAACGAACCAGACGTTCTAATCATAAGTGTATGTCGAAAGAAAGGGAAGTCTAAGACTTTGATTTCTCTGTCAATACTACTTTGTATCAATAAATAAATGAATTTTAACAACAGGATTTTAGTCAACCAAGTTAGACTGAATGTTTGTGGTCCTTTCTATAAAACTGAAAATCTGAGCAAGCTAAGTTCATAATTTAACAGTTCAGGGCTATCAGACACGTGCTAATTGTGATCGAAAGTTTAATTACACACTGATATTCAAGTTTTTGTGACACAGAGTCTACGCCTCTGAATGTTGCTATTGCAGTTGGAGATGATTGCCATGGAGAACCCCGCTGACCTTCGCAAGGAGCTGCATGTCGAGTTCAAGGGGGGGAAGGTGGTGGACGAGGGAGGCGTGTCCAAGGAGTTCTTCCAACTTATTGTACTGGAGATCTTCAATGTGGACTTCGGTAAGACATCGCTTTATGCTTTGTCTAAGAGATAACCCGCTTATAAATAAGAAGGGATTTCAACTAATTCCAAAATAAGTATTTTAATATTTGATTGACCTTCCCTACAAAGATTCAAATATTTAAGGAAATCTAGTTTTATACGCACTGCTAAATGGACTTCGCACACTAACGGAACTTGGCGTTCAATAATTCATCTACTAATTTAAACGACTTAATTTAATTTTGTCGTGGCAATTGTGGAATATTTGTTATTCTTTAAATGATATGTTTTCAAATGAGGGTTGAGTCTGTATATTGCAATTAGTCTTATTCTGAAGATTGTTCCACACATAGCAAGTTGTGGTAGCACTTGTAAAAGACTCATCAAATAGTTTGCATTTTAAACAGTTATGTCAATACAGCGCGTAATATGCTTTAAAATGTCAGAAAGCATGGGTGGCATTTTGTATGTAAAAGCGTTTATCAGTATAATTACGACATGTAAATACATTTGAGTAGCTTTTAAAATATTGCAATAATAAGACAATTACTTTGTTGTTGTGTTTTTAATAGGCAATTATTTTCGATAAGCCAATAATTGGGTGCAAATCTATAGTTCATAATATTAAACAGCAATCAAAAGTTCAAGAAGAATGGAAACATACAGTTTCCGCACTGTCATCAGTGTATCAGTCAGTCATTCCGCACTTTTTGGTTTCTTCTCTGTTACTGTTACAATTCTTTCCCTTTGGTACTGTGTGTACATACATTTTATCAGAGATAAACCTCAAAAACTAAAAGAGGTTTCAAATTGAAACTTTAAAGGAAGGTACATCTCATTTAGAGAATGTGCAGTTTACAAGAACCATAACTCTTGCTTCCTTATGTTTGGAGTTATTGCCATTTGCTTATTCATGTTCTTATTTTTTTCAAGAGCATATCTTAAAAACTAAAAGAGGTATTCACATTAAAAGCTGGTAGATCTTATTATGAGGATGAGCTGTTTGCAAGGAACAATAACTCATGCGTCCTTAGTTTACGAGTTATTGCCCTTTGTTATTTTTATGCCTCCGGCAGTAGATGCTTGCAGGCATATAGCGATTGGCCCGTGCGTTCTTTTGTCCGTCAAGTTAAGTCCAAAATGACGCGTTTCGTCTTATATCAATTGCGCTACCTTTTAAGCTTTTATACCAGCAAAGATGTTTTCTATGAATGCCCTCAACACATCCCCATCAACTGATCTCATTTTGATCTTAAAATCGACCTTCTCTTGGACTTCAGAAGCTTTGATACTTGCATGGATTTTATCTATGAAAAGTCTCAACACACCAACGTCACCTGACCTTATTTTGACCTTGTTAATGACTTACCGTTTTTCTTAGACTAATTCAGATGGTCAAACAACTAATTCAGAAGGTCGAAATTCTTGATAAGCGCAAATTGAACGTTCGATAACATCAATACTACTTACTAATACGCGTTGATACGTCCATTTAACAATCAGCAAACTTACTTCATTTACCTCTCTTTGACATTGACTTTCACCATTTATACTTATACAAATGTGCTTATGAATCGTCAGTGATAAACCTTCAACCAGGGGCATCAGCGTTTATTGTTAAGGCGTACCATCTTGTTTAAGTTTAAATTTTGTCCAGATCGCATCTTTGGAAACTAGAAGAGTTATCAACTCTTAGGTAGATCTTATTGAGTGCATGTCCATTGCACAAAACTATAACTCTTGCTCCCCTTTTTAAGAGTAATTGCCGTTTGTTAACTTTTGTTATTAAATGTGTATAAGCCCATTTCTTAAAAGAGCATGGTATAGGCACATCCTTGGCAGATGGGAGGGTGGTTGGGCTGGCGGCACATTCATTATTTCCGATCTTTTACTCATACAGGTTTCAATGATTGTTACCAAACTTAATGAAGAAGTATGTTGACATAAAATGGAGATTAAAATATACACCCAGCCAATGCGCATCAGCCACTTCGGAGTTTTTGCCTTTGTTATACAAAAAAAATGCGATGTTTTGTGTCTTCTTTATAACTCATTGACATAAAACGGAGGCCAGGTTCGATAATCATCCGAGTCGTGCTCAATACTTCAGAGTTATTGCTCTTTGTTTATACAAAAATGAATGATGCTTCAGCTTTCTAACTCATTCATTTGTCACCAAATCTTAACAAGTCAAGTTTGATGTCCAATTTTTACGACTGGTGTACATTATTGTCTATGACCTTGTTTGTAATAAATTTACATGATGCTTGTCCAAGCAACACTCATATATGTATTAGTCATTAAGCGTAGGCAGTAGGGTTCGATGAATTCAGTTCTTTATTTAACTAATGTTTAACGTATCTATACAATTCAGAAAATTAAATATTCTGATGATAAAAAGGTAATATTTGAATCCCACATTTATATTTGAATATTCGTTCGTGATCGAAGTAACTCTTTAATTTGCAAGTGATTTAGACATATTCAAATTAACTCTATGTTGTAAGAATTTCTATGAAAAGGTTTCATTAGATTTTTGTAAGCTGAAATCTCAGAAAAATATTACTTTACAGAAATGTTAAATTGTTTTAATTTTACATTGGTTTCTTTGATGTGCTATGTTTGATTGCAAACTAATAATATAAAATAAAGAATGCTTTTTTCAGGGATGTTTACTAACAACACTGACACACGCACATTCTGGTTTAACTCGATGTCCTTTAACAATGACGGACAGTTCCTGCTGATTGGCATCGTATTGGGGCTTGCAATTTACAACAGCATCACAGTGGATGTACACTTCCCGCAAGTCGTTTATCGGAAACTGGCAGGAAAACTAGGAACACTCGCTGATTTAAAGGATGTTGATCCGGTAATATTAAACTGATATGTACGGAGATCCAATAGATTTTTTTTAAACCAGGAATCAAGAAATGCCATTTTTCAAAATGTCAGGGTTCAGATGAAATGTTCTGGGGTCAAAATACTGAAGTTATTTTGTTTGTGCATACTAGTTAAATTCTCTGACAATGTTTCTTAGTGTACATTTAAAAGAAATACTATGCGATTTTACACAATTTGTATTATATATACTTTATAATAGATTTAGCTTTGCGGTAACATTTGCATCAAAGTGATGCAAGGCAGATAATTTGCAGGAATCAAAAGTGAAAAAGTGCAAAATGCTTGCATAAAAAGCAGAATACTGCGTCAATTACATACTGGCATGTAGTAAGCTTCCTTATGAGCCTACCAAGTAGCCTTTTTATTCAGCAGCATGAACAAATAAGTATTCGTTTGTCTTACAAAATGATTTTTGTGTAAATCAATCAGGTTTAAAGTCTAATGTGAGAGGGACTGCAAAATGTATGTAAGAATATTAATCTAAACAGAACATTAAAGCAGGGTTGCTTGGAGACATCATGGGTCCTCACCTACTGACGACCTTTCGTGTAAAAGGTGCTCATTAACTTTTGAATACGCACCTTCACAAACGCGGGAGACTTTTACATTCTGATCTCTGTTATTTAGTTGTAATATAAGCTATATAACCATCCCTTTTATTTAGTTGTTACACAAATGCATATGAGCTTTGAGGTGGATTGGGGATTAGTATACAACTTAAATGAATTCATATCCATATGTCCCATGTTTTCTAAAGACGCTTGCCCACAGGCTGCGGGATATGCTGGACTACGGTGGGGAGGATTTTGAGGACGTGTTCATGCAAACATTCCTCATCAGCTACAAGGACGTGTTTGGCTCCACCATAACTCACAAGCTTTAAGAGAATGGAGACGCTATACCAGTCACGCAGCAAAATAAGTGGGTAAGAAGATTACACAATATTGTCATACCCCTTCAGGAAGAAGGTATATTGGCGTATATTGGACCGTCATTGTGTCGTAAGGTTTGCCTCATAAACCGAAGTTCTCAATGAAGTGTGCTTTAATTGATTTTAATTGGATCCTGTCATTATCAAAGATGTTACGACTTGAGCTTTATTATACATTTGTTAATTTAGGATAACGTTACATCTTCATGAAATAAAGTACATATGAAACATAACAAATCATTGTGTTCGTTTATGACATTTGTTTTTTTAAACGAGTCTCCGAATTTCAGGAGTTTGTGGACATGTATGCAGACTTCATCTTAAATAAGTCCATAGAGCGTCAGTTTCGATTCTTTAGGAGGGGATTTGCAATTGTGACGAATGAGAGCCTTTTATGGTCCTTGTTCAGGCCAGACGAAATAGAACTGCTCATGTGTGGTAGCGAGGTGGGTAAATCTAATTGTCAAAATAATCACATATATGATAGAACGTCATCAAGTACTTTTTCCAATTGAATGTCATGCTATTTTATAGTAATATGGTAGTAAACTATGAACTTTAAATCAAGATTATTAAGTTAGAGACATCTACCAAATACAGGTATTTCTTAAAAATATTATTTCGCATTTCTAATCAGTAATAGCCTTGTCTGCACCTAGATAATCAATTCCGTGTTCAGCTCGGATTGCCTGACATATAATCTGTTTATTGTCATTGGTGTGAAATAGAAGTGGAATCACACACGCATTTTATTGTAATTTTGTTTACATTTAATGTGGTAGATGTTAGGCATTTTATTGTTATTTAATTACCAACAAAGAAAATGAACATGGTAAAATCTTCATAAAATTACATTTAATAAAATGACTATTCTTAAAAAATATCACAAATATAAAATACTTTAAAAAATAATATCCATTTTGTCTCACAAAGAACAATATCCTATCATATTTTATACAATGTGGGGTACTTTGTCCTCAACTGGTCCGCATGATCGACTCCATTCATGTTCTGGTTGAACTCTGGTTTGATACGTTGGGCCGGTACTTCTCGAACTCCCCCACTTCGTTTTTTACGCGAAAAAGTAAGTTAATATTTTGGGGTTCTCTGAAGTGGATAATGTGTATGTTGGCTTCTTGTCCAGACACAAAGTCCCTCTCCTTAACGACTGTTTTCTTTCCAATTTGTTTCAACATAGAGCCTTCTTTTTGTACGGACAGTTCACAGGCGTACGTCATTAGTGTATTGCTGCAGAAATTATAAAACAAAGACCAACAAAACTTCTTTCGCCAGACCCATTTATGCCATGTTAGCCTCCTTGCCAGTGTAGCCTTGAAAATAATTCACATAGCTCTAACCCATACTTTTATTCCATACCTATGAGCATGTATTATCTGAATCCAAGACGACCGCGGAGCTTGACAATTGCCTCATAAATGGATTTTTTACAGAGTCAGACACATTTTTCTCACAATACATCAATGAATGGTACAATCAGTTTGTCGTGGTCGGGTTTGCTTCATTTTGATCCGGTTGTTCAAGTGATGGTTATGCATGATTTTCATGACAATTTGCCGCACGCTAAAGTTGCCATACAAGATATCCGTTGACCAGTACACATCCATCTGGTTCAATTATAAGTTACATATAAATAATTTGATTGTTTTCTTAAAATATTTCCTTACCTTTATTTTTATATATTTTTCAGGACACATAACGTTGCATGAATCACTTTCAACGGTCAAGACAAGAACACGGACTATTCGAGTTTGAAATGGACGATTTGCATTTTGTAATATATGCATTGCTTAATTGATGCAGCTTTTTCCAGGTACGGTCACTTGAATCAACTTCAACACAAAGAAACAGACTTGTTTTATCAAATATATTTTCGCAATATCCAAGGCGTTTACCTTCTTAGAGAATTACCATTGTTCTCAATTTTTAGAACTTTTTGACTAATATTTTCACAATTTTGCGAAGATTGCGACTCAAATTTTCTAAATATTAAAAAGTTCGCGACTCATCTTTTCACAATTTTGAAAAGTTAGCGACTCATTTTTCCCAAAATGAGGGACCAGAGGCCGCTTAAAGGGACTTGTTCACAGTTTATCAAAATGAGAATGTTTTAACTTTTTGTCACAGATTCAGGAAGTAAATGAACAATGTGCATCAGTGTGCGAAATAACACTAATGCCGCAGACTTATACTGAAAATACACTTTCGTTTACGAAAAATCTTCGTTAGAAATTGATAAAATTATAAAGCGTGTCAGACGCGAAACGATCTAAAAATTTCGATTTCTTGTGTTATCGTTATATTTTGTAACGACACGTGGATAGTTATACAAAGTATAAAATAAATGGCAACCCATGTGAAGACGGATGGTCAGGTCCGCACATAATGTAGTCGTTAAGACTCAACGACGACCAGAACATAAACTCTGAATTACACACATACACACGTGAAGACGGATGGCAGAGTGGTTTCGGCCCTTGGCTTTTACTCTATTGGTCAGTTGTTCGAGCCCTGGTGTGGTTAACTTTTTTTTCTCTTTTTTTTTTTACGTTTATTCTTGTTTTAATATTGTAACTCTTTAGTTCCGATGTTTATTTTTTATCAATTTAAAGCATTTAATGACAAAATTCAAAACCTGCCAAAATCTGTGAACAAGTCCCTTTAACAATGATTGGAAAAAGCCTGATTTCTGTATTATATGCATGGTTTTATTATATGTTATAGTTTGATTTTATAAATAATGATCATTATTTAACATGCGAACATTGTAGCATAAACACTCACGATAATTATGACAGATTTAAAGCAAATGATGAACAAGCGATTATTGTGTTGATTACAAATTAAAAATGTTAACTAATTGTTTATTTGTACGATTTATTTTGTAAATGATATATTTTATGAAATAAAAGTATTATATATGCTGGTAAATATACATACATTTTAAGGCTGTCGGCTTATTCGGTCCCAGGGTTATTCGCCCAAGTGAAATAGGGCTTATTCGGCCCCAATAGTGGCTTTCCGATGGGCTTATTCGGCCCCATATTTAATGTGACTAGTAAACATCTTTGTCGATCTCTACAACAAAAACTAATTTATTTAGGAAAGACAATGCATTGCTATTCGATCACATAAGTATCAGCAGAAGACAAGTATATAATGAATGAAAATATTAGCACGTACATAACTATAAAAGGAGACATTCTTTATTATAGTCAACTACGTTGGCATACTTGTTAATTTTTGCTTCAGGTATATTGTCGTCGAAATGCAGATTTTGAGTGCTAGAAACGGAATCGAAATAAAACAAACATATATATTTATTTCCATATAGTTTAATTCATTATTCATGTGTTGAATAAAATCAAACTGTACATAATACAGAATAAACAAGTCTTAAATACATGTTTTATGCATTTACAAAGGGGAGAACATGTTCAGTAAAAATAATAGTCTAACATTGATCTCGGTCGAAAATTACTTAACTGTTGATTCAGATTCGTCTTTTTCGTATTATGAATGAAGCAACGTTAACCGCAACATATTATTTTGAATTAACTTCAGTGAAACGGATACACACACGATCACCTTTATAGTTGTCCATTTATACACGCATGTTTGTAGTGTCCTTTAATGTGATCTTACACGCTCCAATCGCAGATTCTCGCTATAAATGCACATCCATAAAGGTCCACTCAAACACAGCGTTATTTGTGTCAGTATCTCGAATACTACGCACCGTTATCCAATAGAGGAACAAAATAATGATAATGACGTATATTTTTCTTACAGCTCTTTTATTTTTAAACATGACATGACAATGTTTCAACATATTGTACCTTTTTAAACACGATTCAATAAAATAATTCTTCAACGATGCTCTGATCCTGTACAAGTTTGAATATCAGATTCCAACATTCAATCGTACATCACGATTTGCACATGTCTCATGAGCGTCAAGACGACTTTCTGATTGTTATATACACGCATCAACGTTTCGTAGTATATTGCACAAAGGATAATCAGTATAGTTTCAATAAACTCAATTGTTATTGAGCAATTTTTGTANATGTGAGCTAAAAATGACAGACACACATTACCAAATATAGTTCACATTTCCTATTTGTCAAACCTTGTTAGTCCGAAGTAAATTTAATAGCTCATGCAATCCTCAACCAATTTAAACAAACCTGGTAAATTTAGTTTATCTTTGACAGATAAATATAAAAAGCTTTGATATCTGGCAAAGAAGATGTCCAAATTTGGTATTAGTTTGTTGAAATCGATTTCTTAATTTTGCCATCAATTTTTCTTTTTTGTACAGTAACTTGAAAAATGGATGACAAAAAATGAACATTAATATCAATTGATATCCGACATCTAAGTCAGAATGGATTGTGAAAACTTGGGTTCGCAGAGCTCCAGATATGGTTTCCGGTCAATTAGTTTTCACTACAAGATTTTTTTCGCAATTAGTTTTTTTTCTCCAAAATTCATCATTTTCAATAAGTGTTTTTTTCTTAGAATGAAAAATATATAATCACAAACTAACCTTTGCAAGAGCTACTGTGTGCATACGGTATGCACACTGTAGCTCATGCATGCAAAGGAACATTTCAAATGAATATCGGCATCCAAGCCTTCAATCTGTAACCAGGGAAAGTAATTTTTACATGCCAAGATCTGTTTTCGTGTGTTACTGCGATGTTTGGGTTTGGAAATCTTCATTTCACCTCATCAACCGCTTTTGACCCTATATCAGATAATAGACTGCCAACAATAGACTTTGGACTTTGTTCTCGCCGCAAAATGTAACCAAGTATACATGTCGCAGAATGAAGTTTCGTTTGAACTCGTCCACGCTTTGCAGCCGCCATGTTTAATTTTGTGAACAGAAGAGCGGAAACGGAAATACCAATATTATACTAGGTTCCAATCAACTAATTCACGGATCTGGTATCTGAAATCTCGTTATCATTTAACTTTCGCTGCCATAACTCGGAAATTCCGTACAATCAAACGGCCGGTCACAAATCGGATCAGTCTGTCTCAATTCGTTTTGATACGATCGATTTTAATTTTCTTTTCGTATTTCTTTAAAAACAAATCGTAATAACGATAAAACGATGCTTATCTGGAGCTCTGGGTTCGGTCAAGGACGTCTCACCCTCCATGGAAGAGGTTCCTTAAACAGGGACCGAGTAAGTAGCAGAAGAATGGCATGGCATGGTAGAGCTCCATCTGCTTGTAGTTGAGGGCCATACAGTAGAGGGCGGAGCCGAGTAGCTCCCTCCCATGGGCCAGGGCACACACCGCCCCCAGGGCCAGCCCCAGGCTGACACAGTTGTACTGGAAATGCCCATAGTCAATGAGGATAAGGCCTGGATAGAGCAGCATCAGTAGGTAAGACTTCATCTGCAATGTTGTAAGCAGTGGTCTATCAACAGATATTACCTATCTGGTACATGATACTAGTTTTTCTTTGGATAAGCTAGGTCATGTATTTTCCATATAAGTTCATATCTAGCCTGTGAAATCATTATTTCAAAGTAAACTTAATATTTTTCTTGAAAAAAAAACAACAACACTGGGTGTCATCATTTGATAGAGTTCATGGCTTTTATTTGGGCTGATTTTATAGCTATTATTCTGTCAAATTACAAATGGCACAAAACATTTATTTTTTCAAATCCACTCGTAGAATTCCCAATTAAAGATATGACTTTAATATGTTTGGAAATAGAGCTGTTAAGTATAGAAATAAAGAGTTTATAGTTGTTATATCCATTTAACTGATATCTTTATGTCTAGTGTTTTTAAAATGTAAGACTAGTCTTGCAAAGATGCATGAGATTTTCAACACAATCAAACCTTAATTAATACTCAATTCCCAGTTAAACCTACATAACTACTGGACACTAAAAGAAAATTATTAAAGATTATTGTACTTGTAATATTTTATTTACTGACAACTGAGTCTGAATCTGAAGGATGTGGTTTCCGTGCAGCAAATATCCAGTAGACCATCGGGAAATACAGCAGCAGGTCAGCAATCAGCACTGCAAGGTGCAGGCAAAATATTCAATAATTGTACTATCCACAAAATCTTTTTCGACTATTGTCCATTATGTTATTTTTCAATGTTTTGAAGCGGCCTTGAAACATTGTTATTCTACTTTTTTTAATTGAGTGAGTGAAAGTAAAAATTATGACAAGCTTAAAGTTAATAGAAGTTATCAAGGTATAAGTACCCAAATAAAACATTAAAACATAATCAAGCAATTACACTTAAAAAAATAAATAAAACACATCACAATTGAGGCCTGAGGGAAACAATGTTACTAATTTTGTAAATAAAATGTTAAAAGCAATGTGACACATTCTTTTTATCTTTTTTTTTCACTTAAGCTTTAACAAAATAATGTCTGTACACGAGTAAGCTTATAACCTATGTAAAAGATGTTATGATCCACGTAATGCAAAAATGAGTCTTATGCTAATTCTGTCATTGTAGATCCAGATCAGCCTGCACATTATTACTGACTGGTAAGGAGCTACCCTGTCTGCTTATAACACCATGAAACCTTTTGCTATTTTATTTGGATATAGGGTAGCTTCTGATAAGACTGTGCAAATGTGCAGGCTGGTCTTAAGCTACGCTGGCTGCATGTGGCATAAGACATATTCTCCTGAGACATGGGTCTAATTATTGTGATATAGGGCATATAATCAATGTAAATACCTGAGTATCTCATGAACAGTTTGTGCTGGTAACTTTCGTAACCTCTTGATGTATTGATGGCAACCCAATCTGGGTTTACGAACCGTGCCCTGAAAAAGGTTCATTTGTTTTGAGACCATCTACCAAAACATACCACATCAATGCATTATTGGCTAGCTTAGTAAAAGTAAAACTGAGACACTGGTGCTAAATATATAAACCAAACTTCAGGTTGATTTAAATTCATTTACATACTAACAGACATATGCACTGATTAAATGGCTGTCAATTTGTGGGAAAATAAGAACTTACACCAGTCCACACAGGTAGCTGTGGTAGGCAGTGAGAGGTGGGTAGTCCAGCCCCCAGTATTCCAGATCATTATGGCTGGAGTTCACATACCTGGGAAATAAAAAACAAGAGAGCCAAGGTAAACCTAGTTGCTCACCTGAGTCTACATCATCATAATGATGACTATTATAGTGACAACAAATAATAATGATATATATTACTAAGAGTATTACAATCCTCTTTATTAATGTACTGTGTATGATTACAAGTTTTTAAAAATTTATCTTGGTATGTAAAAACCAAATTGTTTTTCTAAAATCAGGTGTATGCATCTGACAGACCTCAACCTAATTGTGAAAAAAAAGAAATGCTCATGCATATTCAAGATCAAGTTGTCATGAATTCCCACAGAAAAAAACTTTCTAAGCTTAGAACTACTTTATAATACAAATTTGATTACCATTCTTTGACAGGCAGATTGACTGTGACTTCTTGCCAGTGCCTTTGAGCTTCATAGTCCCCAAACATGGGAGGTTTTCCTGAACCTGCAGTATGTCAAAATACCTTGTGAATGCAAAAAAAGGGCAAAATGCTGCTGAAAGGCTAGTTACAGTTTAAGGTCTTTGTCAATTACTGATTAAAATAAACATATATCTACCGGTAAGCTTTATTTTAATATCTGTAGTGGATATAGAGATATTGCAAGCAAAATTAAATGTAAATTTTCAAGTACAAAAGGGACATCATTTAGCTAAATTGCAGCTCAGAGTTATGGAGTTGGTAAGTGACCTACAACAATGACCCGGCCTTAAATATTATTATTACGTGTTGTTGCTTAATATTGGTTATGATATACATTTTTTTTTTCAAATCTATTATTTTTATTTTTAAATCACTTTTAATATATCAACGGTACAATAAATATTGAAACTGTTTTCATGTTTCATGTGTTTTCAGTTCTATTGTGCAAAGTTTTGAAATGTTGTTTATTGGAATCAAGCCCGACAACACACTGATAGCGCCAGATAACAGAGCCTGAGGGAGATAAGCGACTGACCAATTGATGTCATGTGATATAGATCTTGTTTCCGCCGATCGAATTCCCGACACTTTCTATGGACACCAATGGATGTTTCCAATCTTTGTATATTGATAGTTCTTTGTCCCAATATCTACAGACTACTACACCATGGCGACTTTTTGTGTAGGTTAATTTCACCCTTTTAAACACATTTTTTTATTTTATTTTTATGACATTTAAGGCCACTGAAAAAAATGCAACATTATCAATTGTTCAATCTACAAACGTAGTATTATTACTTAATGATAACATATTTTTAAGAAACATGGGTTCATTTTAGACTTGAGATTATAGTTAAACGTGTATCCGAATCTTAAAGCATCCGGATAACATTGCAATAAAAACTCTTACCAGAATAGCCACCCTGCGAGACACACCATCGCAATAATATTGCGCAAAGTGTTGCAATAACTGCTTTAGAACAATCAAGCATAGTCATATTTGTTGACAATTCGAATTAACACGAAAAATGAAGCACTTAATGGCGCTACCGGTCACATCATCAAATTCGAATTATTACTTTTTTAGTCAGTTATCTCCCTTACATATGAATTTTCCATTTTTATTGGAACGGATATGTAAAGACTGCAGCAGAAAGAAAATGTTCGTTTTCACAAAGATGTGACAGTTATATGTTGGCTTAGCTATAGAGTATGAAATTAATGAACTTCTTAGCTTCTCGTATGCAAAACAGAGGTTCTCTTACCTCTGCCATTGACCATAATTCATTTAAGAAATAGATGATCAATACTCGGATGAATTTTATTTTGGATCATGACATGTTTTTATTGTGTTTATGCTTTTATTTTAAGGGCTACAAAAAGAATTCCAGCCGGTCTATACATTTTAATCAGTGTATTGGTGAACACAATTATAGATATCAATGTGATCTTTTTCACTATGCTGATTAGATGAAATAATCCAACTCCCAGCAATATTGACTCTCCGGGTCGCTGGGAGTTGAAACCGCTAAGGCCTCTTTCCATTGTAAGTTTGCCGCCCATAATCTGGGCTGCACTTTAATTGGTAATATGAGCTAATAAACTTTTTTCTGTCATAAATAACCACAAACATATCATAAATATATCACTAATACGCAATTTGAAACATTTTACGTGATATGGTGTGCTTGCATAATAATAATATTAATCCAAAGTTTCAAACACGTCAACGGTTCATCTAAATGTATAAGTTTTTTGCAATGGACAAATCGGAATATTCCGAATTTGAAAATACGCTATCGACTAGCTCCGGAATCATCTGCGAGATAGATCTTGTGTCAAATCAACCAATCGTAATACACCGACTATATCCGGAACCTCTGTACTATTGATTGAATCTTTAATTCAAAACTTCAGCTTTCAGTTTATTTATGTTTTTTTTTCAACTTCATGTTTTGAGCATTTATCAACAAACAACACGCAAATTAATGTCGATGGTAACAGGTATTGTGTTTGTTACAATATATTAGGTTGAATGGAGTCGATTTTATAGAAAAACTTGAGACTTAATTTTTGACATGAAAAACACGGTTATCAAGAAGAACTCTGAGCTGTACGAATGTACTCATAAAAGCTCAGAGCATTCAAGAAGAACTATATGCTGATATACACATAACGTTTCAATGTGTACAGTTTCACACTTACGCTATCACTGTTATCGTAACATGATTGAAGATTCTCTTTGAAATACCAATAAATGTTAAAACAGACAATACCTTTGAAATGTATTCTCTTTTTATTTTACATCAATATTCTGTAAGAATACAATTTAAATTACCTGCTGTTGCACAGGTTTCGAGTGCAGTCTCCATCAAAATAGTTACATCATAAAAAAGAAAAGGGTTAAGCATAGCTTTTGAAACAATTGGTATACTGGTGATTCTGTCTAAGATTGTGTGCACCTATATACATATTTTATTTAAATAAATAAAAAAAACTACATCCGATTAACATTACTTTAAAAATTCATTAAAATGTGTTGGTGCATTTTTGCTCAGATATCGGCTGCATTCAAATGGTCAGCCATCGATTCATTAAAAAAAGTACATATAAAACTTTGTATATATTTTTACCATAGCATCAATAAAAAAATTAAACAAACTATCCTTAGGAAGACCATTTTTTTTATATTTATACAAAATATACCGTGAGAAAATATTGGGAAACACTCAAACCAAAAATCAGAAGTAAAACAGCTCATATATGGCATGTTTATGATAACATTGGTAGATGGTACCCACTGGTAGACAGTACTGGAAGGATATGTATAATTTTGATTATCAATTCCTTATGTTCAAATGAAATTTTACTTTCAGTATGCTGTGTGAAATACATCTTCAGAGGCGTGCCTAAGAAAAAACATAAGAATGGATCAAGAGCTAATTCGTCAGCGAGAGCTCTTTAAAAAGCGAGCTTTAGCTCAGCCTGCTATCGAGAAAAGAAAGCTCAAAACAAGCTCAGAACTTGACAAGCCGTCCAAGAAACCAAAACCTGCACCAAAATTAAAAGAGTCAAGTAGCAGTGCAAGTTTTGATTACAAAACTGCGCAAGGGAGTTCACAATACAAGTTTGGTATCCTTGCAAAGATTGTGAATTTCATGAAAAAGAGGCACCAAGATGCTGACTTTTATCCGCTGTCATTAGATGAAATTCTTGATGAGACAAATCAGTTGGATATCGGGAATAAAAACAAGCATTGGCTGGCTACAGAGGCTCTACCAAACAACCAAAAACTTGTGGTAATGACATCTGCATTTTTCTGTTTCCTTACTGATTATTTCTGATATTAAATCAACATTTTTTTGGTTTGCAGACAACTATTCTAGTAAATGTTCCAGTAACTAAGTCAAAAAGCACTGCATATAATTAATGCTTCTTTACTTGTTTATGTCATGGATAAGTTAAATATAGATTACCTTTGAAACGATTTGTAACGCAATTGTCTTACATGATTGTCACGTACATGATATCCAAAGTTAGCCATTATATATGCAGTAATAAATTAAGATTTAATACTATGACATACAAGACTGTCAGTACCAAACTTTTTCAACACATTCAATGTCATGCTTCCTTTTTTCCAGCAAAGTGAGGAAGATGGCGAGAAGAAATATGTGTACAAACCCAAGTACAATATACGAGATCGCAAGGCGCTGTTGAATCTTCTGAAACGCAATGATCTCAATGGTAGTGGAGGCATTCTTATGGACGATATTGATGAAAGCCTTCCAAACGCTGCAGCAACGATTGCTAAACTGGGTGCGGTAACTATAGTATCAATCTCTTTGCGCGTATTCCAGGGCTTTCTGGCTTGATTTAGAGGAAGCGCCTGGCCATCCATTTTAGAGGAAAGAGTAACGACAAGGCTAACAAAGAGAAAATTATGTTAAAACTTAAATGTTAACTAAGAATTTCGGAAATTTGCATGATTATAAAGAAATTCTTATGAGTGAAGGGGCCTTTCTCTTGGCAGAATGGTAGTTGCAATCATCCAACTCTCAGCTACTGACCCTTTGGGAAGCTTGGAGCTGTATGTATGTACTCATAAAAGCTCATAGTATTCAAGAAGATTTAGGGGGAAGGGACTTATTTAAGACCCTCCTAAAAAAGAAAACAAATGCTATGTATTTGCAAAGCTACTTAGCAAAAGAGGTACCTTAAGGGAATTTCTTTCAATTGAAAAAAATGGCATAGAAACTTTTATTGTTTTCCCGCTTACTTTTAAGATGTATCTGAGAAGTTTTGTGGAAAGGGTACTCGGCTATTTTTCCTTATACAGTATAGGCCCTAACTCTATTATACATACACATATATAATTATAAATTTTCACAATTCTTTTGATCTATTTTTGGAGATACTGTTGTGCTTATATTTTACAAAGTCCTGAGCTACTTCAAAATTGAAAAATCAAACCAAACAAATATCAACTGAGTACCTGTTTTATGTCTTGATAGCTTGTCTCTTATTCTGACTTTTTTAATTTGTGAAAAGCCTGACACTCATTGTGACTGCATTGTCTCTTTTCTTTGAGTGACCAGAACTTAAGCTATGGAACAGTTAGATTATTTGAAGTATTTGTAGGCAACTGTCTGTATTAGTAACTTGTAAGTCATACACCATATCTTTTGGTTAAACAATTCAGCCTAACCATGTTCACTCGTGTAAAAAATGAGTAACTGTTTACAAATAATGCAGTTGAATAATTACATGAAATATTTATAGAAATTTGTTGAACTTTTATTGTTCTTTATCTGCTATTTATTATCAAGTTTGGCCCCAAAAATAATGTCTGGTGAACTTTTTAATTAAAAGTCTAATATACATATATTTAAAATTTGCATTTATTATCATTTACAAGTATTTTCAAACTACTATTATACACCTATAAACGCCTTCCCCATTTAAAAATCATTCATTATTTCATTCATTTGAGTTTTGTCAAAATGCAAATGCATGCAGGTCACCTTTTTTTGTGAAAAAATAAAATAAAATATTTTTAGCAACAATTTTGTTTACTGATATATAATATGCCAAAACACTAAGAACACATTGTAATTGACCAGTCGCCAAATACGCGATCGCTTCGCCCACTAAGTTGTGTTTTCATAAAACGCTTATTCAATTACTCTGACAGTCTTTGTTTGTCGGACCATGTAGCCGCAATAAACGAAATCTGATTGATTATTATTTGAGTTTGATTGACAGCTGGCGAGTGGTCAATTGACAAGCCCCCATCGTCTGTGGCTTTTGCAGCTTGTTATACTATGAATATATTTGTGTATTTAAGGTGACAACATAGTCATTGTAACTAGACCTAATGACAAAAAGAAGATACTGTTCTTCAACGACAAAGATTCAACGTTCAAAGTAGACGAAGAGTTCACAAAACTATGGAGAGGTAATCGAAACGTGAATTTCTTTATAGTATTATCATTCTTTGACTTAAGGAGCTCAAAATCAAACACACTGTAACATTCAGCAAACCTCTGTTTAAAATGAATTAACAATATCAAACATCTTTTGAACACATATTTGCTATTTGTCTTCATATTGTGATATGTATTAGTTATAACTCATGATAAATTATTTTGTGTAGGGGACTCGGATCACATTTGACCTACATTTATTGAGGTAATTGTGGAGTGGGAGAATTTAATTTAATCTAATAGACTTGCGCACATTTTCTAATATGAGGGCATACATTCCTACAAAAAGTGTTCAATGTCCACCAATTACTGTTACATATATTTTTGGGATTAAAAATTAAATTATTATTTAACGGGTACACAAGTTATTAAAACAAACATAATGAATGTATTTTCGACAAAATCAATTAACTGAATTGAACATCATTATGAACACTATAACTCATTTGATGTAATGAACAGAATGTTGTGTTCATTCACATGATGAAATAACCATTTTATTTAGCCTTCAAAGACTCTTTTTATCCATGGTGTTCAATAACATAAATGGTGAAGTTATATATGTATAAACTTACTGCGCATTGATATTTGAATTGCAATTCGTTTTAATGCGAATTCTTTATAACTGTGCCATTAAGTAACTTTTCCAGTAGATGCTGTCCAATCTATAATGTCTAACATCTTCCCTTGAAATCAAATACACCTGTTAAAAGAAGTTTGGAAATATGACAAAATATTCTGTACTACTTTAGTTTCATCTTCACAGCAAATATTCACTAGAAGCATCACTACTGATGAGTATAGTATATTATTTAAAGTAAATATGTACACATTTTTTATATGCTCTCTGATACGGGGAAGCACAGAGGGCTGTTTTGTCCATTCATCTGAATTATAGTTGTTGATGGTATTGAGTTTGTGGAGGTGTTACTGTAAAATGAAGTTCCCAGATAATTCATAACATCCCACATTGTGTCTGTCTGTCTGTCCTTCCGCCCCTAACTTACTTCGTTTCCATTCAAAATCTTAGACACTGACGACCCAATATATGATGAAAATTTGTTTGTAGCATCACTTTTTGTGTGTGAGTTATTGCCCTTTCAGTTATAATATGACATTTTATAACTATTTTGCTGTTTAATTGCGAGATCTCAGGAACCAATTTGCTGAAGCTTTATAGGCAGCATCTGTATAGGGTGCACATTTCCATTTTGTCAGGCTGTTCTTCTCCAGGGAGTTATTGTCCTTTGAATAATATCTTGTTTCCACATAAGATCTCGGACACTTATAATCAGAATAAGGTAAAACTTGAGATGCAGCATCCCTTTAGGTTGGACTCCAGTGATTTGTAAAGATAGTTATTGGGTTTTTATCAATACATGTACACCGGGTAATAATATTTTCAAAAATAAATAAATAGTTTTTTCGCCAGATCTTAGGAACTAATGATCAGAATTTGCTGAAACTGTGCAGTGTCCTCAAAGTGTGGACATACCGTATATGCATATTGTCAGGTCATTGTACTTCAATGTTAAAGTTTTCAGGAAGTTATTGCCTTTGATAGATGACATTGACATTTTAAAGGAATAGTTTGTTTCCGCCCTAGATATCTGGAACTCGTGATCCGAATTTGATTAAACCTCAAATGGAGTGAACATGTGCATCTTGTGAGGTTGTTCCACTCAAATGATTTGCTGGGATTTTTTACCTTTTGATATAAGACATTTTCTAATATATTGTTTGTATCTGCACCAGATTTCAGGAACCAATGATTCCAATTCGATGAAACTTAAATCTTACAGTAACATGAAACGGTATCTGTAATGTATAGGGTTAGCATTTGCATATTGCCAGTTAGTTCTGCTTGAATGAATTTTCAGCAAGTTATTGCCCTTTGATAATAAATTTTACAGTTTTAATGAAAACAAATTCTGCTAAAAAATAAGATCCCCAATTGATTTAACATTAAATAGTTTACTTTAACAGCATATATTGTCATGTCATTTAACTGCGATTGTTTTTCAGAGAGTTATTGCTTTCATTAAAATGGACGCTTTTTTTTGCTGTACAAGATCTCTCAAAATAATAAGCCAAGTTTAATTACATTTTGTTGGCAGCTTCCTTATTAGAGTTTCATGTGGATAGTGTTGTGTTTTTTTAGTCCATTTATATTTCAATGAGTAATTGCCTCATTTTCTTGTTCCCATGGTTTCAATTAATCCATATATTGACAAATCACATTATCCGGGAGCATCCATCAGTTTGACTGATAATCTTGTTTTTTTTTAATGTTCCTGACAAAATCATTTACGAGTTCGTTTCCGTGGATAACTTATATTTCGGTTTCTTTTGGTGAAAACATCGGGCAGCATACGGTTGTTTATTCCCGGTTCAGATATCAATCTAAGTTTATGTCAAGTTTATTTGGGTTCAGATAAGTTTTCTGAGGGCTTTTGAAGAATCGAGATTCACGTAGCTGATCTTTTAGCATTCGTGCATTATTGAAGAACAAAACTGACATCTGAATATATATTTTAACACCGTTTGTCTTTTGTTAAGTCATTTCTTGCTTTTACGGTGTGATTGTATTTCAAACTTTATGTCTTCTTTCCGCTCCTGTGGCTGCAATTTGTGAACTCCCGTCAGGCATTCCAACACTCCTTCCTAATTAAATTACTAGACCGACAAAATGTATGGTGAATGTTATAGCTATTTTGATCTTTTAGCTATTATGGTCATGTGCTGTGTGTTGAAACGAGAACATCCAGATGAAACCCCACCTGTCCTGTTTTGTGACCACCAACCAAGCTCACATGCGCTGGGAGGAGGGATTCAAACTCAGGGATCAAGGTGGGAAGCCTGGATAGAAACCACTAGCTAAACAGTTTTGTTTTTGTTCACTCATAGTTGTATTTTTGTTGTTTAGGAGTGTCAGTGGAAGGAATGGATGAAAGGAAAATCGAAGAATATCTGGAGAAACAGGGCATCACCTCTCTACAGGTACAGTCTATATTTTGTGTGTGTGCAAAATTTTAATCACTCCGTAAGATATTACATACAAACATAGAATATTATGAACGTACATACAAAGCTTTTTAGAAAGTATTATGAATTTCATAAACAGAGTATTTTCATGCTTTCATGTACAGCTATTAAATTGATTGGTACATACATATAAATGTCATACATTCAACATACATTCATATAAAATTATAATTGTGTTATATTTCAACACAATATTTCAAGCTTTTTTCAACACAGTATTTTACAACAACAAAACACTAGCGTGTACAATACAAACTAAATTAATGTTGAAAATAAATATGTAAATCATTTATTATAACAATTATTGCACATAGGAAAATTAAATAGTAGGTGCTGAATTGCATTGTATAAGAAAACTCGTAATACAGAGTTTACCAATAAAATCAACTTATATGATAAACATTATTTATATTTTGTATTATGATTAGTAATGTCGTTATATGAGATGTCAGTAAATATTTTAACAAGGGACCAGATTTTTAATTCTTCATCTGATTGAATACAGTCTACATTTTATATTATTTTGTTATTACAAAATTGTATCATGAGTATAATTTGTGATCTTCATTTTACAAAACAAAAAAGAACAATTTTATGTTTACTATTTATGGCCTATAGGGAACATCAGCGGCATATAGCAATAGCATTGTCAGTTTTGTCTGTCTGGCTTGTTCAGAATGATTGTAAAAGTAATTTAAGTAAGTTGAATGATACTCCATATAATGACAGAGGGTATTGAAGGGAAGTGTAGACATCAAGACCTCTTAGCACTATCTTTGACATTTTAAGAAGTACAGCCGTTTTGGTAATTGTTATGTTTTTAAAATAATTCTTCAACTATTCTCTTGTTTTATTTTGGAGTTTTTGCCCTTTGTTTGCTTTTCTTGAGAAGAGCATAGTCCATTAATACAGGTATCCCCTTTATATGGAAAGAGGGTCATATGCGAATAAACATTTTTTTTAAATATTAGAAAAAAAATGTTTGCAGTTCATTGTTCTGGTTATACAGTCATGGATTATTGCTCTGCAATCCTCAACATGGATTGCAATTATGTACATTCCTATTGTTTATTATGACCCTTTGAACTTAAAACAGTGCTGGTTTGCATACGTCCACTGAGTGCACTTATCCTTTGGTGAGATGGTCTGACTTTCTGCATACATTTTCAACCTGACAATATAGAGGAAAACACCTTTACCTACAATTATTTAATTTTGTATGCTGGACACATGAGATGACACAGGAAGTCATATATTGACTTGGAGGTCAACTGGTCAAAGGTCAAGGTCAGAGAGCCTTCTAACATGCAATTCATTTTTGCGCAATATCTATTATATGTTTTGATATTAAATCATCCAAATTGTGTACAGGTTATATTCGGAGAAAAAATAAGGAGTCGATAAATTTTGAGGTATACAGGTCATAGTTCCTCCTAGTTAGTATGCTTGTTATTTGGGAGGAAGGGAAAAGAGGTCATTTTGAGGTTAACAAAGTAAATGGTCTTATTGAAAGCATAATTAACTTTAACTCAAATGCTGGGTCACATGAAATGAAACAAAAACTGACAGGCTGATGATGTCAATCCAATGTTCTGATGCAAATCATCATCCGTTGTATAGATTAATTTGTCATCCATTTTCATTTCAGCATGTCAATTTTCCCCAAGAAACTGCTGGAATTCTTAATTAAAATAACTTTATCTTTCAACAATGCTTTGAAGTCTTCCTTAACCATTTCTCCACTAATGGCTTTTTGAGGCAACATGCATTCTCCCAAATCCCGGCTATCTGTCATTGTTTGGTTTTAAATTAGTTGATGCTGCGATGCTAATGGGAAAAGCGCTGTGATAACCTTCAAAATAAAAGATTGTTAATAGTAGTTTTCATCAGAACATATTGACTATATGGAGAATTAAATGTAGAATATCAGAAATACCCTTGTTTACATTTACGATTTAAGAATAAAAATGTAAGACAGTTCGCATTTATCTAATGGTATAGGAAATGTTTCCTGGGCAGAGCGCAAAACGGTAATATCAGCTCCATCATGGGTTTAAAATCAGTACATAATTTATAAGAAACAAGTTTAATTTCTTGTAAGCTTTGGAATAGATAGTTCATTTATAATGCATTCAAACTTAAAAGAAAACATTCAACAAAATAATTAAACCCACTGATTATTTTGTGAATTTCTTTAATTATTCAAGCATGTTTAAGGTTGAATAATTTTATTTTGAATGTATGCCCCTACAAGAATTCCTTTCAAACAACATTGAAGAGACGATGCATTTATTCAAAACTAATTTAGATCCTATGGATGTATTGTTAATGATTGAAAAGAAAATATAATGCATATTTTCATTTTAAAATATTTTACATTCCCTTTCCTGGTGGCATTACATAAATGATATTCCCCAAAAGCCGTTTTTTAACAAATAGCCTTTCGGAGTTGTTCTAAGATAAAGTGGTATGATTTGTCTAAAATACCATTCACCGTCTCCAGCATTGATTGATGGGACTATTCATTGTGTATGTTATTGCAATATTATTTCATTATCATTTAGGTCTTCAAGATTATTCCTTGTTTGTAAATTCCCATTGAAATGTCTTTTCTAATAAATGTCTTTCATGCCTTTTCCATATAGCACAGTCTTAAAATAACCAGTGGCTATAAATGTGAATGTTACATTTCCCAAAACATTTCTCAAGTCAATCAACTGAAGCTCTGTTAATGCTGTTACAGCTGGATTTGTCCATTTTCATTTATTTTATTATTATTGCTTTCTCATGGTGACATTTTTTTTTTCCAATTCTGATTATTCTGATTTTAGTAGGACAGTTCCCTATTACTGGCTAAGTACTTGCCTTTAGTATAGCTGGACAATATTAACGGGCACTTACCTTTATGCATGAATATATTAAAATACCGTTACGATGAATATATTAGAACTGGAGGCAATTGAAATGAAGCATACCCCACTAAGTATACTGTTATTGCCTCAAATTGAGGCAAAATAATAGGAACTATTCAAGCTTATTTATGCTCATGGAGTTCATGACTGCCATGTTTATGTTTCCAATCTGTACTGGTAAACTAGCAAACCCAGGGAAAGAGTGAGATAATTTACTTACCACCATGATATGATGAAAATACTTTTGGCAACAGTGAAAATTCATTAAAAAAAACAAAGCATTTAATGATTATTTAAAATCATTTCAGGATCTGGGACTGAAAAAAGTCATGCCATCCCAGAAAAGGAAGAAGGGAGGGAACAGGAAGTTCAAGAAGCACAACGAGCACTTGGCAGGGGTCCTGCTGAGTAAAGAGTGATGTGTTGTAGAGTTCATTCAACCAAAACCTAATTTAATAATCAAGTTATAAGTTCTTAATGTCTTAACCCAAGTGGCTATTTTGTTTTGTCCGAAATTCTTTGTGAATACAAATTACCGGGTATTTCTCAATTTAAGGTATGCTTGGGTACAGACAATAATGAGTCAGAAAAAGCAAAATTTCTGAGTGTTGAAATTGTTTGGTAAAAGTGATTGAAGACCCTAATAAGCCAGAGAAAGCACTTAACTTCTGTATTTTGTGATGGTGCATGATGTGTTAGTGTTTTTTAAAGATCTTCCTTTGATGGTTCACAGCTTCAATATAAACCATGAAATGGAGAAAAAAAGGAAGTGTTTTGTGATCTTCATGAATTCTGGAAATATGTCATAAAACATGTGTAGTATTAATGTCTTAAGAAATTTATTTTTTAATATGTTCCCAGCGCCTCCTTCTCGAGTACATATTTTTCTTGATTTGTTCATTTTCTAAAACTTTAACTGAAGGAAGAAGAAACACCGTGTTTTCTTCAGAAATCTGTGAGTATTGCACAAAATTTGTTATGTGAAGATGTTGTTGAAATAGACCCTTGCAGTGCTGAATTTATTTTAACTGTATTATTTGCCACTGCTGAATTGTTGTTATTCAAACAGAAATAATAGTGTGAGTTTTCTGAAAGTGACTTAAAATTTTAGCACATGATCAATCCACATGAAAACATACTATGATAGTGTTAATGTCACAACCTTTTTCATTGGACTAAAAAATGAACGTTTACTATCAACATATTACCATGGTAATGATACGACTAAGTTATAGCTAACCTTTCACTTTCTTGAATGTATTGCATGTTTTTATTCATACATGTTTGTTAGTTCTTTAACTATTTAATGAAACAAATAAATACGAAACAATATTACGTTGAGAGTATAGAATAGATAAAGATCAAAGTGCACATTGCATCGCAGTTGTTTTCTATTGTTAAAATGGATGGCATTGTATATCCGCACTTTGGTGTAAACTCACTTTCGGTCTTCAAACCCAAAGAGAGACCAGAGTCTGTTGAAATAGTACCTATATAAAGTAAAACGAAATGCACTTTGGTTGTACATTGTACATCCTCATTTCAACATTTCTATAATCATTTTCATAGTCGTTGCCATCATCATGATTGTTGTCATTATTCAAAATCATCATCATCATTATTTTAATAATACTAACATTCATCATCCACATATTTTCACCGTCATCATCATCACCGGCCTATTCAGAGTCATCATCAGAAGCATTTTCTCATCACCAGATTATCAATATTGCAATAATTGCTGGCGGAAATATCCTGACCGAGAGTGTCGCAGTCCTGAATAGGTGGACTGGATACTGCAGCGACCTCTATTACTAGCTGCTTCGACCAGACCCCAGTCTTCTTCAGAACGATTCCAGACCAGATGCGGAAGACAAAAGTCCGTCCTTACTAAAGGCAGTGGCGGGGAAAATGTGATGGATTTATTTCAAGATCTTGACATAGAAACTAGACTCATGTTTGCGACTGATATACCTTGATATGCAATACAATATGTAACTTCATGCGATTACAATGACATATAAAACATTAACAATTATCTTAAAATGATATCCCTTTGTAAAAATTAAGCAAGCATTTACTTAAACAAATTTTCTGGTTTCAAATTTAGAACGTAATAAAACAAAATGTAAGAGGTTATTGACACAAAACACTAGAAATGAAAATATATTTTTCTAAAGATATACACGTGTGTTAACACTTTATAACATGAACTCTGCACAAAATGTCACATTATATTTATGTTTTCGCCGCCATGTCCCTTTATTCTTTTCTACCACAATTCTGATTCATTAATGTTGTGTGGTGGTGTGTCTATGACCCGGAAAGCTATACAAGCGGTAGTGTAAACTCCTGATTGTAAACTCCCAAGCTCAGCAGGTTGAAAGGTAGAGGTCAGATGAATATCAGCCACCTCTCCTAGAGGCTGAGAGGTATGAGAAGTATCACTCAGACAGGAAACTCAAGGGCAGAAGACGCTTTAAAGCCTTGGGAAGCAAGTCCCCGATGACAAGGGAAATAAACCATTGCTGAAGACGGATGCACTAGGCCAAAGTGCACATAACGACGGGGCAACCTTGTCCATTGATATATACAACCATTGATATATACAACAATGGATCTTTTCTTGATGGTGCTCTGTCTGTGCAGTATCTCCGGGCTGGTAGAATTCCGGACCCCACGCCTCTGCAAGGTACAACTCAAGCGCCCAGAGGAGCAGACCACAATGCAAGTGAAGCAAATGAAGCTCTGCGGCAGTGTGGAGGACCTACAGTGAGATGCTTCCTTTGCTCAGAAAGCCGGCGTGTCCATCTGAGTGATGGGCAAGAAGAAGTATTCTTTTGAAATTGTTGATGGATGTCAAATAAAAAATATTGTTAATTTATAGAATAAAACATATTTACTTAATGTGGCTTCAAAGTTTTCTCTCAAAATCTGCATTCAAGCAGGCATATTGCTGTTGAAGGATTTATATTCACCTACATTCCAATTAAGCTCCAGCAATATTGTTTAATGTTTTGAAAACATGGGTCCTGTGAATGCATTTGTTTTGACACAATGTTTTTTGAAGAAATCAATGGGCCTCAAAAAGTCATATTTTGTGTTTTACTTTGTTAAACTGCAAATTATGACTCACAAGGAAAATAATTGTCAGTGTAACACGTGTTTGAAATGTCTAATAATTCTTCGCATGATACATTTGACTGTTCTGTTATTCACATCGGGTATTTCGACAAGACACATTATTATTGCCGGATTAACATCGATTTTTGAAGGCATAATTCTACTAAATTGTTTATCTGCACGCTTTACACCGCATTTGTTTACATGTAGAGTATGTGTTATACCANTCTATGTTTCTATTTGATGAAAAAATGTTTGTCAGAACGCATTATTAATGCAACACAATCATTTGATTCCTACAGTTTTGTCCCGAGGCAGACCTTTAGAAAACCATCTATTGTCATGTAAAGAAATTGATATTGGATCTGATTTGGCAAGCAAATTATTGTGTATCATAAGTCTAAACCCCCTTACTTAAAACACCGTTTAGCGTATGATGTCCGTAAGTATTTTTGAAAGAAAGTTTTTAAAGAAAAGTACCTTTTCTGCATTACACCTTTCAGTATCTGTCTATATTTCTGCATAAATAATAATAAGTTATCTGGATTGTTCATAACTTTTCAATGCACAAAATACTACTAGTTTACTTTTTATGCCCCCCTTCTTCGAAAAAGAGGGGGTATATTGTTTTTGGCCTGTTTGTCATTCTGTCTGTCCCAAAACTTTAACCTTGGTCATAACTTTTGCAATATTAAAGATATCAACTTGATATTTGGCATGCATGTGTATCTCATGGACCTGCACATTTTGAGTGGTGAAAGGTCAAGGTCATCCTTTAAGGTCAAATATTTGGGTCAAAATCGCTCAAAAGGGGGCATTGTGTTTCTGACAAACACATTCCTTGTTTATTTTATTTCAACCATTGAAGTTTGGTATGTTCTGTTTTGATTGTGTAAAAGCCACCACTGACATGTTGTATCTGGTATAAGAATGTCCCGTTTGGGCTTCATTTTAAGCACACACATCTATATTATAATATCCCGTCTGACAGTTCACATAGCTGTGGATCCTAGACCATGTGCTATTTGTGTTGTGTCTTGTTATTTCAATCAAACATATTTTAATCATAATATTCGGTCAGACAGTTCAAATAGCTGTGGGTCCTAGAACATGTGCTGTTGAGTTGTGTGGGCCTTTTTTTAGTAGTTTTCAAGTACTATTGATCAGTACGGAAGTTCATATACCAATCTAAGTTATCTGTTATTTGAAACCGAAACTGAGCATACCATTATATCCAAGCGTGTGCATTCTATTGTTGATACGTTATAATTATATGTAACCCGTCTCATTACCTAAGCGTCATACATTGGACACATTTCATAAACAAATCATTTTAATAATATAAGCAATACCAGCTAAGATTATTTACTATCGGTATATATTTATTTAATTATTGACAATTCTTTACATAATAACTGAACATATATTAAAATATCCTAACTACGGCAATCCTGAATTTTACAGTAAAATGTTTTATATACGAGACGGCTGCATATCGACTATGTACACAATTTTAATCAAACATATGCACGCAAAAATACAATTTATATATTATTTTTTGTCTTAGTAACTTAATAATACACGACGTGTGGTCGTATGGCTATACTATTGCATACAAATAACCAACTGGCCTTTTATGAATTTTTGATGTCAGCTTTTGAAGCCTTAGAAACACCAGACGTAATCCCGATTGACGGTAACATTAAACATGCCTATAATAATGACTTTAATTGTATTAGTACCTATGTGTTACAACACAAGAATTGAGACATGTGCAATACAAGCATTATAATGATAAGAAACATGTTTGCAACCACAAAAAAGGAAACAAACTACATGTCAAAATGCATGTTTTGATAAAATCTGCATTTCATTGGTTTTAATTATTTTTGCATTTTTACATTTGCATTTTCATTCACGTGTCATTTCATAATCTATTTAAGTGGTGTCGTCATAGTGTTTTCAACTGGGTTTTGAATATGTAATACAAAAGCATCAAGAAGTCGTGCTTAAAGAATTTAAAAGAATTACAATATTGGTCAGCAGAGGTCTTATTGACTTATTCTTGAAGGATGCATATACACACTTGGACACTTTTCTAACGCAACACGTTTCAAACTTGAATATCTCAGTTATGAGCAAATATGTTTATAAACAATTGTACATATGCTCATTTGACCACATCATGTTCAAGCTCACGATAAAATCCTTCATCCGTGATGACCGGACGCTTTAGCACGTCGGGTAGGTATGGTTTCATCTTTACTCAGAAATAAGATATCCAAGTATGAAACGTATTGCGTTACAATTACGTGTTGTGTTTTAAAAGTGTATGTGAAGACCTAAATAAGTGTTTTTACAATTTCGACAAGTTTACACTGTTTTAACATCTGTTTATTTTATAGGTTTGTATTAAATAAAACAACATGTCTTTATTTAACAACAGTATATTGTTTAATCATCAACGAGTGTTGTGTCAGTTTGCGTAACCATTTCTTCTTGAGAAGAAGCTCCTGAAGAGCTGAGAGAAAGAAAAGCCTCGCAATTCGCGCATCACATTTGGAGATCCGCTTTTATCATAGTTTACAAAGAACTTGCATTCACCTTTTCCAGACGTTATGACAAACCGTTTGTAGTTCCAGTCATACATCTCTATTTCCGCGCTTTTCCACACCGATTGATCCTTTTCTTTAGGAATATGGTCGATGACCGCTTGAAGAAGACGCCGTAGACCGGTTTCGTCCCCTTGTCCTTCATTGCCACAGAACTTTACAATTGCCTTGGCAATAGTTGTCTTGTTGATTGCGGAGACCTTGAATGAAAATAACGAGAAATTCGAGATTTATTTAATCTTAGTTCGTGCTTACAAAGCGCCTTTGAAAAATCATAACACGAGCTGAACGTAAGGTCAGACTTAAGATCAAATGTTCCACAAATATTCCAAGTCTTTCTTCTTACAAATAAAATGCTCATCATGTTAGAAATATTTTCTTGTGATACAATTTTGAATATCAAGCAACTTAAACACAAAATAACATAACCAGAGACTTATGCATTTTAATGAAATAAATTGATTGCCCTAAATTTTCCATGAGATTTGTGGGTTAGTGGGAAAATGAAAATCTAAATATCGCTTGATTAAGTTTCATTCTCCATAATGCGTGTACACGCAATGTTATCTTTTCGACATAACGTCGCCAAGCTACTGTTATAAGTTTACCATAATTCAAAACGAGAAAATTATTTGAAACAAAATGTAAATAATTTAATTGGAAAGTCGTAGATTGTGAGAAACGATGTCGCGTTAACACTTAAAAGGGCAAAGAAACGGTTCTCTCATGATAAAAACAGAACACTATACACCATGCAACTGTAACGTATACGGGGGTGTGATCACACTGTTTAGATATGCGAATAATTTTCCTTCAGCCTACCTGGCTTATGATTAGATATTCTAAACAAATGATTGGGGCATATAAACAGGAATTAATTAACTTCAATTAAAACTAACAACTATTACTGAGACACTTAAAAAATAACCTGCCTGGTCGATCACTAAACACAGTCACCGTGCTTCTACTACGCCGGCTAGAACACCTATGCCCTAGAACAGTCCACCCACATACCATACACACAGTGGACAATACAAGCCTATACGGGCGTCCTAAAAATTTGAGTCACCATGCACTCCTAACCTCGAGCATGGAACCTATTCCTACAACAGCACCGTCACGCAGAAGCTACACGATATACACCAGGAAAACCCGGGCACCGATCTGCTAATGCTCTGTTCTTCTAACAGGGTTTAGATATAAGGAATGTTTTGGCTCAGTTCATCCCTAACACTGCTAGGAGACTACAGTGAATCCAAAACTACCTAATTTACTTTATTTTGTACTAACAATCAGTTGCCTTTCTTCCTCTCGACGCGCTTCTTACGGTGGCATTATCCGAACTATCCGGGCGTCCCAAAAACTGGAGTCACCATGCACTCCAAACCTCGAGTATGGAACCTATTCCTGCAACAGCACCGACACGCAGAAGCTACACGATATACACCAGGAAAACTCGGGCACCGATCTGCTAATGCTCTGTTCTTCAAACATGGTTTAGATATAAGGAATGTTTTGGCTCCGTTCATCCCTAACACTGCTAGGAGACTACAGTGAAGCCAAAACTACCTTATATACTTTATTTTGTATTAACAATCAGCTGCCCTTTTCCTCTCGACGCGCTTCTCACGGTGACAGGTTCCATACTAATCTCGACTTTTTTTCTTTTTTTTTTTTGAATCAGAGTTTATTTACAGGTCCTACCGGCCTCTTCACGAGTTCTTTATGGTCCGACCTGTCAGGTCGGACTAATCTCGACGCTTCAAAACACCGTTTATATACACTAGAAAGTCACGTGACCCTTAAACAACATTGACTTATCCGGGCTAAACTATTATCTATCAAAACAGTAGCCTAACGGGGGTGTCAGCCTCTTCCTTACATGAATAATTTTATCAATATAGATGATTATATTATTCTTTAAGAGTAACTTATTTATTTTCGATATTAATAACAATATCAGACCAAATGACGTTAAATACAGACAGGAAATATCTTACACGTTGAAAATATAGATAGATTAATATAATTTATTATGTTTCTGGTTTTCCGGAAGTTCTTAATGTAAAGGTTACATGCGACTAATTTTATTGCAATAACGACACTTCGTGACACAACCCATAAATATACACACATACCATATTTGTTCAATAACATATCTACACGGCCTATAAATATAAATAAATAGATACATAAAAAGTAATAATAAATGAATACATAAATAAATAGAAGAGGTATATATATATGTATCGCATTAATATTCAACTTTTCAACGTGATTCGCACTATGGAATTGAATTGCGTAAAAAGGCTTCACGTCATTTTTTTTATAATAGTCTCCATAAATAAATACGCTTATATTTATGTTATATTACCTTAGATTCTGTTTCCTGAATATCGTCCATTGTTGATGAACCAGTCTGTTGCGACCCGCAGTTTGATGTAAACGAATGCAGAACTTCTTCACGTACACTTGTACACAGTTCTGATTTAAAAAGATTGTTGTACAGTAAAACCCCAATATTCGCAATTGTAATTGTGTTTATAAGAAGTATTGATTAAAATACGTCTGGTTCCCTCATGTCGAGCGTGTCCTGGTATGATCATTTTGTTAACATTAAGAACGAGAATCTTTTGATGACTTCACACGCATGGGTTTCCAGTATTTCGTTTCGCTAACGTTACTGCGCTTGAAAATAAAAACAAACACAACCAAAATGAGGAAAAAACAGGTACTCTTGTATTTCAAAATCTTACTTCAACCAAATTAATCCAAATGTATCCATATTGCAAACATTTCATTGTTCCTCCTCATTAAATTTCCACCGACATTGCAAATTGAAGCAGACGACTGTACTACCATGTAGACTACAGTGTAGTGGTAACACAACTATAAAAAAAACAATTATCTTCACTGTCTCTCGATGTTCAGAAAATGTTGCATTACATCATCTCTCGATTTTCAGAAAATGTAGCATGAAATAATCGTGATCCAAAGTGACTGATGTGTAGATTCCAACCAATGGAAAGCATGGTTATATTCTCACACGATCTAAAGCAAAAATCCTACGCAAATTGACAATAATCAGACAGTACTAGACCATACTAGAACTTATATTGCAAAGGCCTCTTTTAAACAGTCTTCGACCACAGTTTCGGTAAGTCATTTCAATTTATCAGTAAGTTTACAATTGTGTTTGCTTTATTTTGATTTTGACTTTTGTTTGATTAAGAATATGGTAACTCGCACTTGAGTCGATTTTGCCTTTGAGTCGGACATTTTTAGTTATTCGCTTGCGAACAACTTATCGTATTCTCAAAATAGTATCGAGTTAAGTACTGATCACCGAACAAAATTGTCGAATCATTTATGTCTGAGATTTAAGTTCTTTAACTACATTCATTCACACATTGACACATACTATTGCTCGATTGGTCATTGTCGGCTCGGGAACTACTTAAAGGTACACCGGGTACTCCTTAGTATACTACAATGTACCCCGGGTACGGAAACTATACTAAGACCTTCACTGGGAATACTTACGCTTAATTGTTCGTTGTCGGCTCATTTTGTTTTCAAATTAATTATGTTCATATATATGCCAATTTTCTGTAAAATGGCCTCTATATGATCGAAACTCATACAAAATAAAGCAGGTTGATCGAGGCAGGTTTTGTTCAAAGAGAATTTTGTTTCATTATTTGGTACCAATCGAGCCACAGCGTGAAATTCATGTTAAATGGAATAATTCTGAACGGATTATAAATAGAAAAATTCAATAAACGATTTTTTTTAAATTATACGTGTCGCGGAAGAGTATACAATGACTGAATATAATATTCCACTAATAGCTACGTCATACTCACATGGTATTTTCGTGCAGCACATGTCATTCAGAATCTGAGGCTTTTGAAGGTCACGTGAAATAAAACTACTGCTGATCAACAGGTATATTGCGATGCCGAGAGTATCAAACACTATTACCTGTCTGTTGTGTAATGTCATTGATAGCGCTTGACTGATTTCTGGCTAGTACAGAGGAGTGAAATCTGCTATGTCTGGATAATGTTCATAGGTTCTTAACAGGTAGCGGCGATTTATCCTGTATTATCTCCCATGAGTTGCTTGAATTATGTAAGAGTTATCGTAGTGTATATTGATAACATTGGCTGGTTTCCAGAGTTTCTGAAACTGAAACCTCTCAGATATATTCATGTTTTGTGTGAGGAGTGGTTTTGAGCTTTTGTCGTAGTTGCGCACTTGTTTAGCTTTCGTGGTAGCACTATTGAGGTTAACATCTTTGTGAATAAGCTGGGGTGGAGTTGTAGGTAGAACTGACTTCATTCCCCGACTCGTATGCAATTGCACGGGTGATACCAAATAAACAATACACTTGGAGACTTTTCTAACGCAACACTTTTCAAACTTAAAGATCTCTTATAAGTTAAGATTTTGATTCAAAATTTTACATGTGATCACCTGACTACATTCTCAGCAAGGTCAAGTAAACAAATCATTCATCCGTAACGATCGAACGCTTTAGCACGTGGGGTATGTATAGTTTTATCTTTTTGCACGTGGAAATGGTGAAACGCAATCATATTCTAAATTTATTTCGATTTCGAAATGCGCGGTTGCGCTCCTGAATATTCATATGAGCCATACATTTTTTAAAACTATTTTTATGTTATCCTGATGTAAGAACCCACCTAAAATGATGAAATGTAAATAAATTAAGAATAATATTGCGTTAAACCATTCCCATGTGCAAAAAGATGAAACATACATATATATATGTAGTTAAATGATCTCATTTAACATTTTAAAGCAAAATCGTAACTCATAACTGAGATATATTTAACTTTGAAAAGTGTTGCGTTAGAAAAGTCTACAAGTGTATAGTGTACAGGTTGTTCTTATTCACAGTTGTCAATAACTAAAACGTTGAACATTAGTTCAACAATACTATACTATAGACAACGAACCAAAAGCGAAAATGATATCACTGCAACCCACTTCTACTAAATAATTGCTAAAACCGAATATCAAAAATAACTAAATATCAAACGCACATTAGTTTTCTATACCGATGTCAGAGTCCTTTTTACACCGTGTGAACTGCTAGGGTAACAAGTAATGCATAGCCAAAGTGCGGGTCAATATCGCTGTCTTTATGACTACCTAATTCGTGAGTACACAGTATTTCACTTCTTTTNAAAGTCTCCAAGTGTATAGTGTACAGTTTGTTCTTATTCACAGTTGTCAATAACTAAAACGTTCAACATTAGTTCAACAATACTATACTATAGACAACGAACCAAAAGCGAAAATGTTATCACTGCAACCCACTTCTACTAAATAATTGCTTAAACCGAATATAAAAAATAACTAAATATCAAACGCACATTAGTTTTCTATACCGATGTCAGAGTCCTTTTTACACCGTGTGAACTGCTAGGGTAACAAGTAATGCATAGCCAAAGTGCGGGTCAATATCGCTGTCTTTATGACTACCTAATTCGTGAGTACACAGTATTTCACTTCTTTTCATCAAATATATTATTGTATATTTTGCAATGTTTATGTGGTATTAAAAAAACAAATGTTTTGTAAAGGGAATTTCAATCATGAAATTATATTCATATTGCAATATGTACGCGATATCCCAACGACTTATTCACGAAATGATTTCAAATAATTTTATTTTATTTTAACTGGTTCTCATAATACAATTATTCCTTATATTTTCTATACTTTCAGAAAGTCTAAGAATGGGCCTGTTGTTGTGTTTAAGTGATCTCTATAACACCCATAGGATGCTAAACAGTGCAAACACATCTCGACATTTGCGTTTAGACACACTCTCAATAAATGTGAATGGGTTGTATTTATTTTAAACTTAAGATTTAAAAAGAGATAACTTAATGTTGAAAAATGAGTTGAGCTAAGGTTATGCAATAGCGAACAACTGCATTAACTTCAGCGCTTTGATTATTTTTGTAGTTTGCAAAGATCAAATTTGTTTGACACGATTTAAGACTTTATAACAGACACTCTATCCTTTGTACTAAAAATTAATAAAATTTCGAAATGAAATGTTATCAAATATTTTCTCACGATGAATTCGGATTTGTAACAGTATAAATAACTTTTGGTGACGGTTAATTTAGAATTTTGAAATGTCTATCATTTTTATACCGTCGACATTTTGGCCAGATGCAGTTCACAGCATTCACCAATGACTTGATATTGAACACTTTACCTTATTCTATAATAATGTAAGGCAATGTTCGGTGGTTTGTTCTATTTTATAGATAAGACAGTAAAATATGTGTTACACCTCAAATAGCTCTTAAGACGAACGCAAATCGCTCTTATGGCGAACATGAGTGTATGAACTAGCAGAGGCATTAACCACATATTAATTCCAATTAACATGACTCGATCTAGAATCCCTTAGCGCACACACAACAAGAATCACCTGATGTTTTATCTTTGTATTTGCGTACTTTTCTGTGCCATTGTTACATTGCTACAAATGGTTCCGTTGTTGTAAAGTTCGAATAGACACTTGAAATGACTATGTCGTTAGTCCTCTTTTTAAAAACTCATTTTCGTCAACATGTTGACAAATTAATAAACTTATAATATCAACACAGGGCTGTTACTGTGAATATGTACATGTTTATAAATATAGGGAATGTATAAATCAATCAGAGCTAAAGACACATATGTGTCCGAGTTAAGAGCGAATGTGTCAGACACATGGGCGAATTCGTTAATTAAAAATGTTCAATGAAAAATAGCTGGAAACCAAATAGCTATATCAAAAATAGATTCATAAGATATTATATTAAATGTTTGCACCAGCTGAGTCGAAACTTTGATCGAAGAGCTTGGTTATCATAAAATTGAACCGTTAACCCGTCCGACTCAAGGGTGAGTTGCCCTAAATACAAGTTAAGTGTTGAAATGTTCAAGAGTTATCATTTAATTTCAGTCCAACACAGTTGCTGAACAGATAGTGTAAAACAGAGCGATGGGAGGCAGTGTTCGTATTTGTTTATATTTTCGTTGTATTTTTTGTCTTTTATGATTTATTATGCCCCCCTTCGAAGAAGAGGGGGTATATTGCTTTGCACATGTTGNAGAGCGAATGTGTCAGACACATGGGCGAATTCGTTAATAAAAAATGTTCAATGAAAAATAGCTGGGAACCAAATAGCTATATCAAAAATAGATATATAAGATATTATATTAAATGTTTGCACCAGCTGAGTCGAAACTTTGATCGAAGAGCTTGGTTATTATAAAATTGAACCGTTAATCCGTCCGACTCAAAGGTGAGTTGCCCTAAATACAAGTTAAGTGTTTAAATGTTCAAAAGTTATCATTTAATTTCAGTCCAACACAGTTGCTGAACAGATAGCGTAAAACGGAGCGCTGGGAGGCAGTGTTTGTATTTGTTTATATTTTCGTTGTATTTTTTGTCTTTTATGATTTATTATACACGTTTGTGTGTTATTACGCGGCTACATAAAGGTCGATGTTTTTTTAAATTGTATTTCTTTCTCAAATTTGATGCATGCATTTGTTTCCTGGAACAACAATAAATAGTTTGATAAATATCTATGTATTGTTTTATTATTATCTTTATTTCTTTCTAGAATTCAAGAAGTTCAAGCACCAAAAAATATACCAAAGTATGAAATAAATTCATACTTAAATTAATTTAAATAAGTAAGTACAACAGAAACATTTCATTTGATAAAATTATGTGTGACCCTCGACATACTGAATCTAGGGAAATCCGCAAAATATTGTGCATATCTGTTCGGCACAGGACATATTTTTTGGCTAATAAACAGTCACAACAAAATAATTCTGGCTTTTATACAAGGTAAATTAGAATTCTATATAATATAATTATTATATTTGCATGAATTGTTGGCCTGGCTGACAGAGGATCGCCATATGATGTTACGTAACAAATAACAAACCTCTATGC